>VUQK01026921.1:4362-17808 GCA_015106715.1 Bujurquina vittata
TAAATTGTGTGAGTTTTGTCAAATTAGCATGGTTAATTTTGATGTTTTGAACATGAAGGCAGAGCTAGCCGAGCCCGTAAGAGTCTTTTTTGAAAACACAAACTTTGACGTGTTCCAGGTCTCTGCTGATTGGTTGAATGCTACAGTGAGGTGTTCAATGATGTAGCTTGATCTTTGCTGATTGGCTGGATGACAACCACATGCTTCTTAACCTGACTGAGATACCATACTGTCAACATTTATCAAGTGTGTGGAAATTAACAAATATGGTCACTGGGTCTATATAGGGTTTTAACTTGTTACCCATATTACCAAAAGAAGACAAATTAATTTCAAACTTTCCTTCATATATTTATATATCTACATTTATCGTCAACTTTCCCAGTCCATTACACTCCACAGGTCACATCTTTTTCAGAGAAAACCCTAATATTAGCACTGATTTGCAATCCTGTTACCATACATATAAAACAAACATTAGAAACATGTTAAAAACACATAAAATATCATTAAAGAGCATTTCTGTGGTCACGAGTGTTTATTTGTCACATGTCATAATCAAATAAAAGTATTAAAAGTAGTGTTATCTTGTGCAACCTTGTTACTCTAATTTGAACCCTGTTATCTGTTAAAATAATCATAGATGTATTTCTTAGCTTACAGGGGTTTAATCTATTGCATATGTAATAGTTTGAATTAGTATATAGTCTTTTTTTGACCAAAGATTTGAAAATATTAAAATGATAAAAAAAAAAAAATAACAAAAGAAAACTGTGTGACTATAGAAAAATTGGGAAAGGTAGATTTAGAAAGTTGCTTAAATTAATTTGAGTCGAGTCTTATCTGAAATTGAATGAGTATTAATTAGTATGAGTGTGACTTAATGGTCAAACAATATTTAAAAAATTCACTATTCCATGTTCTGGAGTGTTGGTAACAGGGCTGTGGCAAACATACCACACAACTAAAATATATCATAAATTTTTTTTATGGTTCATTAATTGTTTTTCTTAAATACATAACAGAAAATACTTTATAAAGGGTCCCCTTTAATTTTTTTCTACCATGTTTGAAGCCTAAACTGCCCTTCAATTGACCCATAAATCTGAAAATTCATGTTTGCACTGAAACTCGGGACATCAGCACCTGCTTCGCATTGACTTCTCATCTCTCCCGGGTACTGTGGGCTGAGGGTCGGTCTGGAAAGGTCGAAAAAAAAAAAAAGGGGAGGGGGTGATATGGTGGTCACGCATACGCAGGGATGTACAAAAAGTGACCTCTGCTGTGCAAACTGCCCGTGTCCGCTCCGCTCCGACGTGTGGGCTGGTTTTACGACGGTGTGCTTACACAATGACAGTTTCCGTCAGTTTGGCTTGTAGATAGCAGCGACCGCGTTGAAGCAGCTTTTTTCCCTCCCTTCTCCCCCCTGTGTTTCCACTTTTGGCTGAAACGACAATTACATCCTTTCAGAATACCCACCAGAATCGATGAGTGTACTGGACGAATGCAGGGGCTTAGTTTTATATAACTATAAGCTGTATTTACCGTAGCTAAAGTCTGCAGTCTTAGGTTGAGGCCCAGCGGAGAGCTCGAGTGGCGGCTCTAAAAGTTTGTTGTTGTCACGTGACGCGAGACGAATGTGGCGATAAAAGTTTGTTTAGATAGTATTTACAGGTGGCGTACTACATTTTTTCGAGACCTACCAAACAGCGTTTCTCACTCACAATGCCTCAGCCTAAATACAGAAAGATCGCCGTTTTAGGTTACCGGTCTGTAGGTGAGTACAGGTTTCGAGCTCTTGCACAGCTAGCTCGTGTAACAGGCTAATGTCCTGGCTTTGTTTTCCTTGTGAGTGTGTCCGAAGTACATCAGTAACGCTAGCTTGCCTTTGTTTCTTTGGGTTGCATGTTTTTGTTTTCACCCCCTTTCTGCTACATCAACTACTGAACCACGTTCAGTTCGACCATATTGTGCTGTAAAGTTTGTAGCCACATGTTTCTAGATGAAAGGTGACCGGTGAAAATAAACTTAGCCGGGGATACCCTGGTAGAGCGCCAAGTGGTGTGTGCTTCCAAACCTTTAGCAGGTCAGTCGGCACAGACTGAACCTCTTATAAAGTTATTAAAAGTTGTTTAAAATACTGAAACCTCGTTGTGAGAACACTGAAGCACCATGTTTTGTTGCCTATCTATATTTGTGGCCTAATGACTTTGTGTTTACTGTTAATACAAGTGTCCGTGTCCTTAAAGCGCACACTTTGTGTGTGTGTGTGTGAGAGAGCTGCTTCCTTTAAAATGTGTTTGGTTTAGCTAAACATTTACAAACAATAAAAACTAAAATGAATTTAAAAAATAGAAAATCCAAAACTTAAAGAGCTCAACATCAATATACAGATAATTTTACTTAATTGTCAGTTTCTTTGAAAAGACTAAATGTTCCTCTTAAAAGTTGCTTTTTTAATAACACTTGAAAAATTGTATATTTCTAAATATTGATAATTAAATCTACACTTTGACTCAGCAGCATTATATGTGCATGTATTTTACAGAGAGCTATCAGTGTTTTATCACATTGTTTATTTTGATAAATATTTCATTTGCATGCCTATGTAAAATTTTTATATACACAAACTTTTATAGCTGTCATAAAACATAATCTCTTAGGAATAGTAGATGTCAACATTTTGAGGTTTTATAGAAGATAGGTCTCTCAGAAGAACACTGCCTATTTTGTGAGCCATCCTTTGCCAGCCTTATGTCTGCCTTACAGACACTGGTCATCATCTTGAGTACAAAATTTAAAATATGTTAGCTTTTCTAGACACCAGAGATGCACTGTATTTGATAACATTAAAATAACCACATGAAACATTTACTGTGGCACTATATTTTAAATTTCTAATTAAATTACAGAATTGTGAGTCATGTAATGTCTTAAGATCTTTGTCTAGACTAAGTTTTCATGTAAAGGCTTAAAATGATCAAGAAGTCATAACAATGGGAACGAGATGGTTTAAATTATGTCTCAAAATACTTGTAAAAAAAACTGCATATTTTTTTTCTTGCTCAGGAAAGTCATCCCTTACTATCCAGTTTGTGGAAGGGCAGTTTGTTGACTCCTATGACCCCACCATTGAAAACAGTAAGTTTATCATTTGTATTTTTGTACATTTTTGCAACAAAGAATTTTTTCCCCAGTTTATTGAATATAAAGATTTGTAAACTAGTTCAACCTTCTTTCCTTTACCAAAGCCTTTAACAAAATGGTCAGTGTGAATGGTCAAGACTTCAATCTTCAGCTAGTTGATACAGCTGGACAGGTAAGTTGCTATTTTACAACAATAATCAATAAAAACACTAAACTCTTGTTTTTCAGTCAGTCCTTTTGATCTGTTAAATCCCAGTGTTTCACTTTAAAAACTGGCTCATGTTGATGCTTTATCAGATGCTTTATCTACCTCTTTCTGCAGGATGAGTATTCAATTTTTCCACAATCTCACTCAATGGACATCCATGGCTATGTCCTTGTCTATTCAGTGACTTCCATGAAAAGGTGAGCAGGTGATTGGAAGTAATTTTTGTATAATCTAACACAGGTTTTCAGACTTTACTACATCAGCCACGCTTTAAAATTTATGCAAACAGTTGTTTTTGAAATACTCAGATGTAGCCTTTGAGGAAAGCTGATAATAAAGTAATTTTAAAACACAAGTGTAATGTATTTTTTTTTTTATGTTTGCTCATTGCTTGAACCAAACATGAATGTGTTTATTATGATAAATTAGTGATAAGTATGATGTGTATTAGATCTACTCTCAGATCAGTGCCTAATGTTACTGTGATTTCTGTCTGTTCAGTTTTGAAGTTGTGCAGGTTCTACATGATAAACTGCTAGACATGATTGGGAAAATTCAGTAAGTTTAAACTCTTTAAATTTCATTGTTAACTATATTGTCTTTTTTTTTTTAAGTAATTATTTTTAACCCTTTCCTTTTTCTCTTTTAGGGTCCCAACTGTTCTTGTAGGGAACAAAAAAGATCTCCACATGGAAAGGTAATCCAGATTATGGAAAGTTTACCTAGATGTCGTACTATAAGTCAGCATTTCAGAGGTTTCAGTGGTAACTGTAGCAGTGGTAATGTTTTTTTTTTGTTTTTTTTTATCAGTTCAAGTAAAGCATCCTCTTTTATTTTGTTTGTTTTTTTGTTTTCAGGGTTATCAAGCCAGAGGAGGGAAAAAAACTTGCTGATTCCTGGGGTGCTGCTTTTATGGAGTCCTCAGCCAAGGAAAATGAGGTAATGACGAATAGCATATAATCTGCATATAATTTCTGAGACACTTTCACACTCTAATGGCAATATTCTTCTGATGCAGACTGCTGTGGAGGTTTTCAAGCGGATCATTTTGGAGATGGAGAAAGCTGATGGAAATGCTCCCCCCGAGGAGAAGAAGTGCGTTGTGATGTGAAAGTGTATCCAAGACATCAGTAAGCTACCTTACTGAAGACAGGAGGCACAACTTCACCAGCTTGCCAATCGTGACCTCACCGACACCAAGACACAGCGGTGGAACTTTTCTGCTCCATTGTGATGTAAGATTAATTTACATAGCAAAGCAACTGCTCAGACAGTTGATAAACTGCCACACATCGAAGTCTCAAAGACATGGATTAAATTCTGTTTTATGCAAAGAGGCATCTTCAACGAACACCTTCTTCAAATATTGAAATGTAAGCTATGTTTTGGCATAATCATTTTCTTTTTTTTTTTCTCAAGTTGAACAAAATGCTCAGAAAACAAAGTTAGATGGCCAAATTTGTTTCTCCATATTGATTGCATAATTTTTCCCCCTCATGTTTGAGAAATCACTGGCATATTCCTTATTAATCTCCAGTCATAGTTGGTTAATAGTCTTTCTGAGGACTGATGTATTACTTCAGCTGGTCTTTTTGGCATTGATGCAGAGTCACAGGTCACATTGCTTTAAATGTGATGTTGAAGTGTCATTATTTCTCACAAATGGTGGATTTCCTTGGACAGCCTGTGCTGACATTGTACACTAGATATCCCACTGTGGTTTCACAGTCCTCGCTGTAATAACTTCTCATCTTCAGGTACTTCTCACTAATGAATTGTGGAGCAGTGTCTTCAAGACGAGAGAAGTCAGTTATACCTTCAGATATTTGACAACTCACTTCTGATAAGCTGATAAACCTTCATTGTTTCTACATTTTAATTTCTCATTAACTGTAATAAAGATGTTATGGACAACACTCAAAGAAATTTAGGATAGATTGGAGTAGATTTTTGCTATTTACCACTTATGGCCTTTTTTTACATACAGATATATATAAAATGTTATCTTAGAAATTGGGTTGGTACCATTGGTTATCTCTTGAGTGATGGAGTTTTGCTCTTTACATTATCCTAAGTAGAGTTTATGCATATATGTGCATTGTTAATTATGAACATTGAGTTTTTTAAAAATACTTTTTAACATTGTGTAAGACTAAGTGGCTTAATGCCTGAAATAGCTTAGGTTTTTTTTTTTTTGAACTGGTGGTTTTGATTTGATGGGTTCATGTGGGCTTAATAAAGCCAAGCCAGTATGGCATGCAGCCCACTGAATTAAAACTGTGGACTTGCATGATAACAGTCAGATACTTGAGATCCTTAATGATGTTTTTCATTGAATCTGTAGCCTTACAAATACATGACAAGCTGTGGATTTTCTCCCCATAATCCTCATGTTGTACCTTTAGTGGTTAATTGTAACATTTTATCAAGTTCTGTGCTGAATGAATAGTTGCAAATTGATGATGATGGTTGAACAGAAGCTGGTGATGCTGTGTCTTGTGCCTTACTGTTGTTCAAACTCTCTAATCTGCTTCCTTTCATGACTCAAGGTGCTCTTAAAGTTTTTTTTCTTCTTCTTCTTCTTCTTCTGTTAACTTGACACCTTGGGTGCAGGTGTTGTACACCTGAACACCAATATTCCCCCCTGTGGGTCAATGTTGATTCAGAAATTTTGCTGTAAACAGTTTTGTATATAAATAAATCTGTTACTCACTGATTTTTTTCTGCTGGGCTTTTTTTCCCCAGATAGCTTAAACAAGTGGTTCCTAAAGTGCAGGCAGCAAAATGTTGCTTAAATTCATAAAAATGGTTGAATTTTAAAATGTGAAATTACCATGAAAAAAAAATAATCATGGGATTTAAGTTTCACATAATTCTTCATTTATCAGATCCAGAGTGGATTGGTGGCTCTCCAGACAAAAGTCGGCTGTTAATGAGGCATTGGTCTCAACAAATTCAATAGAAAATAAAAAATAAAAAATACAAATAGAAGGAAATTGTCTTAGTTGGGTATGGCATAGTTTTTAAAAGTTTAGTTATAATTTAAGAATTCAGTTTGCTGGAAAAGCAGCTGCTTTACATTATTTTTTAAAAATGGCATTATATTTGAGTTGAACTAGATTTGTATTTTTAAAAAACTGCAATTAAGCCTTAGCTTAAATAAAAACCCCAAATTATCAAAAAGTAACCAATATTTTAGACAACTATTTTTCACTTATACAGTGATTTGGTTTTATTAAGACTTGAAGTGACAAAAAATATGATCCAGCACATTTTCAGAAACCACAAAACAGCCTATAAATACCTGCTGGCTGTTGTTAAGATATCTAAAACTAAAAGATTTAAGTAAACTCCAAACTTGAACTATGATCAGCAAGTTTAACTGACTGAACATGCAGAAAAGTGAATTTTAAAACTCTATATTCTAATCTAAATTAATTTGTATTTCAGAGTGTGAGTAAGGTGTAGCGAGTAGTGTTTAGTCTTGTTACTGGTTTTGCATTTGTGTGTTTTGAATATGTAATTTGAACTTAAAGTTTATTAGAAAACATGTTTTTCTCTTTTAAAGGACGTATTGACAGTGTTGTTTCAGATGATAGTTGTTTTGTGTATTTTCTTCCATTAGAAATGTACATTGAAGTAACTGTATAAATAAAGATGGTAGCTAGGGGAGTGTATGGGGGTGGTATGTTATGCTATATCATTAAAGCTACCCATGAGTACATATAAAGCTAACAAAATAAGCTCCAGGTCTGACATTAAAGCTATGTACTCTATAATCAATCAGGTTTTTTTTGCCCAATATTATGATATGAATATATGTTCATTTATGACTTTTTCCACTTAGCTCACTTACTTTTACTCACTTACAACATGATTTTTAATGCTGATCTTTTCATGTAGTAGGGCATTTTACACCACAGCATTGCTACTGTAACTTATGCAGAGGGTGTGAAAATTGCTTCTTCTGCTCTGCAGAACGGTTATCTGATGTGAAATATTTTACAACTCATGCAGTGCAATTTTTCATGTCTTACTATCTGTATTATCTGTATTTCCTTCCAGCTGCTGTCAGAACCTACAATGAACAGCTGCAGTAGAACACATGTGTACATACACAGGCAAATACACACATTGGGGACTGATAAATCACAATGTGCAGTGGTTTTCAACCAGATTGTGCAATGCTCAACACAAAATCTCCGCTCCTATTAACATTCAACATCTTCACTATTAAACATTCATTTTTTTTTCTGCTACGAGGCATCTAAAGATGTCAACTGAATCTTAAATACACGCTCAGGCACACAGTGATAGGACATGCTGATGTAGCTCACCCTACACTGTCACATGGCGTGGGTCCATGATATACACTGTGTACTCTTGAGTGTATGTGGTGGTCTTGATATGTGCTTATGTGCCTGAGTAATTTCTTGTTCCCAGTCTGTCCTGTCTTGCATCATTTCACCATGATGTATGTATGGAAAATTTTGATGTGTACAAAATCAAACAAAAAACTTGAGAAAAAGTGATGGAAGCAGTTAGGGTTGGTGCATCCAAGCAACTGCATCTCTACTCACTGGAGTGGGAAACAAAGAAGGTTGTTTTACAAAGAAGAAAGAAAAAAGAAATTTACAACATCAAACCAAAAAACTTAACTTTCAGTTCAATGCTTTCTAAAACCCTCAATCCCTGGACTTGGGATGTGTCATAAAATAGAGCAAAAATAACTTCTGCAACCCCCCAGTAAATTTTGCCACTATTGAGATGGTACATGTATGTTAAACAAAATCCCCTTATTAAAAAAAAATATCCTCATGTGGCCCATGTGTTGACTGCTTCACCAGTTCCATACTTGCCCCCAGGTGATCTCATATGATCTAAATTACGCATTATGCATTTTCTTCCAGAGGAATCTGTATATAACATTGGAGGGTGGGGGTGGTCAAACACCCTTATATTTCATCAGGATATCCCTAAAATAATTATTGTAATAGTAGCAATAATGTATGTTAGTATTATTTTCTAACATTGTCTTCTATTGTTATATTTTCCCAACATTACAGGTTAGAATAAAAGCAGGTTTAACTGCCCAGAATTATTGATGTCATGATGTTACAGCGCACTCACATAGAGGCGCTGCTGCTCCAACAGCAGATTCGTCATTAATAAACAGGACTTTGGTTGCTGTGGCAGAAAGAAGATGGAGAAGTAAATTCATGGCACAAATCGGTGGTGCAGATTTAAAACACGCTTTACCTGAAATATAACAAATGTGCAAACTGTTCGGATAATACGAGGAGATTGTTGTGACTTATAAAATGTCTGCATTTGTTTTTATCAAAGAAGGAGGCTGGAGACAGAGAGGACAGAAATATTGTGCAATTATGTGGTACGTGAAGCACTGTGGTGGTTAATATAGGACAGCACGGTGGCGTGGTGCTTAGCACTACTGTCACACAGCTAGAAGGTCTGGGTTTGAATCCACCTTGGCCAGGGTCATCCTGGGTGGAGGAAGTTTGCATGTTCTCCCGTGTCTGCGTGGGCTTCCTCCCACAGTCCAAAGATCGTGCATTTAGTGGCGACCTGTACAGGGTGTACCTATGGCACCCTGCCTCCGGCCCTATGACAGCTGAGATAGGTGTTGCAGTTGACCGTAATGGTGGAAAAAAAGTCAAGTCGCATATATTACTGCATATACCTCACTTTTGCTAGCCGTATCACCGACCCATTTTTCATTCACAAACGCTGTATTAAGACGTCATTGAACCAATGACGATTTCACTGAAAGGTAACTTTTTAGCAGTCAAACTTTATACAAATTTTATATTAAAAAAAGAACATGTAACCACACACAAAAACATAAAATTAAAATAAATGGAGCGAGAGTAATTTATAGGGTCATTTGTACAATTATTAAAACTATATTTCGTTCTGATTTTCTTCTTTTTTAAATCTTCAGTTGTGACATTGTAACAGTTCAAAGTTTGGTTTTGAATTGAACTAGGAAAACGACATCTTTTTTCATGACAGTCCGTATTATCAAAGTATATTTCTTACAGTTGGATTATTTGTTCAATTTTCCATCCATACCAGCCAAAAACATCCAGGTATAAATGACAAATTGTGTCGATATTCCCGAGCGGCAACCGCTTCAGCGCTAAAATTACATCTGTTGGCTTTGGTGTTATTAGAGGCATTACGGTAATGACTGTTCACCCATTCACTCTGATCGCTGTTAGTTACAGCGGAAGACCTTCAAGGCTTGGAAAGCTGTACACATAACTGGCTACAGAGAGGCGAATCCGCTAATGGGACATGGAGTGTGTAAGTTAATAGCTTGTATAGAACGACAGCTTTTAAACAAAACTTTCCCACCTTTTAAGTCAATGAAGTAACCCGACTTTTCGAACCATGCTAACTGTACCAGCTAGCTAACGAGCGAGTTCTTGGTGTAGTAGTTCTAGGGCCAACCGGCTTGTTAGTGAGATTGGACAGCTGTCAGGAAAGCGTATATTATTATCAGTCCCTATACCGGTGTACAGTTACCAATAAAGTATAACAACATGCGACATAATGACGCAGCTTAAAAGACTTTGCGTAAATAGTCACCTCGGCTGGCTGGGTAATGTCAACAGATTCACAGGCTGGGCAATACTCTGCGCTCCGCTAACCTTACAAAGTGTTGTTACTTATCATGATAGCCGAGTCTTTTTTGACCTTCGTGAATTACTAAATTCTCACAGTAGTTACAGCGGATCTTATTTGAGTGCACAGTTATACTGTTTGGCGTTTAACCAGCTGGCTGAATGCAGCCTGCGGTCCAGTTAACCATGTCTCAGAGTCGAGTCCTCAACAATGAAGCGGTTCACATTTTCGTCACTTTTATGACTGCTCTGCAGCAGCTGACATGTCAGGGAGACCTTGGTGGATACAGGTTTATCAGAGGCCTAGTTAGAGCGCTCCTTTCACTGTGTTTTTCACGATCTTTGAACTGTTTTTCCCGAGCTTGTTAAAAACAAACCCTAAACTTCAGATTCAGCTTTGCCGTGCATGACAAGCACATCAATTCCCACACTGCCATCTTACCTAATATACCAGGTTGCGAAATTTTCCATAAAGTCAACCATGTTAAAGGTTATTTCTAGGATTCTTTCTAGGGATGTGTCCGTTTTGTGCCGGGGAAACGAGAAAATTTAGATAAAAAAAAATGGATACAATAACGTGTTGTAGAACCAGTGCAATATTGATGTGATACAACAGATGAACATTAGACACTGCTACCAGAAAATATCCTCCCAATTTGGTGATATATCTGATAAATCAGTACTTCTACCCATAGCCCTGATGGATCTATAGTTTGGTGATTATTTTGCAGTGTTATTCAGCCTTTTTGACACCCATGCAAAGTGAATCTTTATCTTTCAGATTCCAGTAACCATTGATGATCTTGAGGGCAAAAAGGACCCAGTCATTGAAGGTGCGGGACTTGTATGCAGTCTCTCATGCTGGTAATCAGTTATGTTTAAAAAATATTGACAGCTGATTCTCATTTCTGTAGATCCAGAAAACAATGTGTACACCAGGTTTATGAAGTCCCACCGTTGTTATGACCTTGTGCCCACCAGCTCCAAATTAGTTGTGTTTGATACATCACTTCAGGTAAAACAAAAGCCTCAAGTTAAAAATGTATGCATGTACTTTTTATGATCTACTATAGATTGGGTAATAGATTCAATCAATTTTCAGGTGAAGAAGGCATTTTTTGCTCTTGTTTCTAATGGAGTGAGGGCTGCACCTCTATGGGATAGCAAGAAGCAATGCTTTGTTGGTAAGAGTAACTTCCATTTGGCTGTGTTTCACTAAAACCTAACAAAAAAAAAAAAGTAAAATAATAACAGACTCATGTTTTGACTCTGCAGGTATGCTAACCATCACAGACTTCATTAACATCCTTCATCGCTATTACAAATCTCCACTGGTAAGATGATTGTAGCCACTGTGACCAATTAAATGTCCAACTCAAATTGCATCAAAGTTTTTGTTTTTTTTTAGTCATATATAATATTTTTAACTAATTTGTTGCTAAATGTGCATTTTCTCCCCCTCCCTTTGTTTCAATAACTTCTCTTGATTTCTTTATTAGTTCCTCAGCCCATTTTCTTATTGTAAATTTTCAGGTTCAGATATATGAGTTGGAAGAGCATAAAATTGAAACATGGAGAGGTGAGAATCCTTAATGGTTACATAACATAATGCAATTGTAATATCTTGGAGGGAAACTTTATATTTGTCTGTTCTTGTTTCCAATAGAGGTATACCTTCAAGACTCTTTCAAGCCCCTGGTTAGCATATCTCCTAATGCAAGGTAAGCAGCACGGGTGTTGGTTTCATTCTCACACTGTGTTAAGGTTATGAATTCTTGTACTATAATATTAAGAGTCTGAAAATGCCTTTTGCAATTAATTTTACACAGATATAACATTGAGAAATTAGGAAAGGCTACAGTATACAATCCCCCAAAAGTTATTCTCAACAGAACATACATGTCAAATGTTTAAACTGAGAAAATTGACCTTTTTAAAAAAAAATAATTCTATTTTGAATATGATTGTATCAACACATCTCAGAAAGTTGAAAAGGACTGTGTTTACCACTGTGTAGTTTTAATAAACCCTAGAAATGGTTTGCAACAAAATCCCCATAGATCAGTAGTTTCTGAAATGCCAACAAACATGCCGCTAATTGATTTTCTTCCCCAGTTGGATGCTCAGTTTGAAATCAACAGGTCATCTAGACACACCTATATGCATTGAGGTGCTGCCATGTGATTGGCTGAATAGATAATAGCATTAAAGAGCAGTTTAACAGGTGTATTTAAAAAAATGGGAGGGGGAAAAAAACCCTAAATAACATGATTAACCTGGTCTTTGTGTTTCAGTTTGTACGATGCCGTTTCATCGCTGCTGAAGAACAAGATCCACAGATTGCCTGTAATTGACCCTCTGACAGGGAACACACTCTATATTCTCACACACAAGAGGATTCTCAAGTTTTTGAAGCTTTTTGTAAGTCCCCCCCGGGGCTCCTGACCTCATTGCTGCTGCATTAAGTACTTTAAATCATCTGCCATTATCATTTTTGTGTTTTAGTCTGATATAGAACAATCTATGTTTAAGGAAACAATATATTTCCAAACTATTTAACCAAAAAAAACTATACCTGGACAGTTTTAATTACATACAGTCTCTTGTTTTCTTTTCAGATATCAGAGATGCCAAAACCCTCGTTCTTGCGTCAGACTTTGGAGGAACTGAATATTGGGACCTTCAAGAACATAGCAGTGGTCCGTGCAGACACACCACTCTACACAGCTCTGGGTATTTTTGTTGAGCAGAGAGTGTCGGCGCTCCCTGTTGTTGATGACAAAGGTATGAGGACTTACTAAAATGATGCCCATGTTGGTTTTCCATTCACAATCAAAGACCTCTTAATTTTATGTTCCATTGTGCTGTGTCTGTCTCGCAGGTCGAGTGGTGGACATATACTCAAAATTTGATGTTATAGTAAGTTACAAGCAGTCATTGTATGCTGTTTTTGTGTCTCACAACCAATGTTCCCTCTAATTTTTCATGTGTCTGGGCATACACAAAATCTCCCTGAGCACACTGAGGAGTGAGCAACATCAGATGTGCACGCTGTGGCCACACACCAGTATTACACCTGTTATAAACCAGGGATCAGAGCAAGTTACAAGGCTTATTAAAAGAATCAGATTACAGCATTTCCATTAGTTTGCTTTTAATATAAGTGATTTGGCCCACTTAAAATTGAAAAAAAAAAAATTGTCATTCATGAGATGTGTGTTATGTTGTATGTGAGAGTCATGCTTTGGCCAGGCAAACTTGCTTGCTACTTTGGCTTCGCTGCATGTTTTGCAGAGCAAACGGTTCTTTTTTTATTTTGGCTTGTTGAGTGGATGTCCACCCTGCCAGTTTGCTTAGCCGTGATAATGGGTTAGCATTCGCGTCACTTAACTCCACCACACTGTTCTTACCTAGCTAACCTGCACGGTGCATATGGACAAGGCA
>VUQK01026922.1:0-11750 GCA_015106715.1 Bujurquina vittata
ATGATGGAGGTGCATGATGGAGAGTGGGTGATGGATGATGGATGATGGAGGGTGGATGATGGAGGGCGAATGATGGAGGGTGGGTGATGGATGATGGAGGGTGGATGATGGTGGGTGGATGATGGCGGGCGGATGATGGAGGGTGGGTGATAGATGATGGATAATGGAGGGCGGATGATGGAGGGTGGATGATGGAGGGTGGATGATGGTGGGTGGATGATGGAGGGTGGGTGATGGATGATGGAGGGCGGATGATGGAGGGTGGATGATGGTGGGTGGATGATGGAGGGTGGGTGATGGATGATGGAGGGCGGATGACGGAGGGCGGATGATGGCGGGGACAGGCCACAGCCCCCTCCCCCATTTTACCCAAACCTACCTCAGAGCGAGAGATTATATAATCGACAGGTATGGCACCCCTCGCTTCATCACACCTGTCTGCAGCTCTGATAGCTGATTAACCTCCCTCTGTGCTGCCCTGATCTTAATATAGATTTTATATATATGTACACACACACACACACACACACACACACACACAGGATGCTATTGGTATAAACAGATGGCTGTTCTTGTTATGCTTCCTCCTGTCTGAGCAGAGCATCGAGGATTGCAGTGAGAGTCAGAAATGGTTCATTAGGGCTTTGTCAAAGGGCAGCAGTGGGGTGGGGGCTGGGGGGGGTCAGGGTGGAGCTGACAGAAGGTGGAGGCACTGTGATGCTGCTGGACCGTCTGACCATCAAACTCGTTGGGGAGCTGATCAATTCGAAGGCCACAGACTCATTACTGTTCCCACTCCATACTGAGACGCTCTCTGACATTTACTGTATGCACTCTGCAGAAAATCACCTCCACAACCTGTAATCAGACAGCGAGCCAAACATAGCAATTTTCCCTGACGAAAAGGAAAACGTATCATTTCTTTCTTTATTTCCATGGAGCAGTTATATATGGTTTCCTCTGAATTTGGGTCACAGCGCTATTACATTTCATTTCTTCAGATGATAACCCTAACCCTTTCAAAAACATCAAGATTGCGAGGACGACTTAAACTATTTCTTATTCTCAGAATTCTCGGCTGCTTCGCAGCATAAAACCAAAGAAATATTAACTCGGTATTAAAAGATACTTTGACAAGTTACCGTATCATCGACTTTAATAATCACACACCGGGCCCGGCCACAGGCACATCCTGCTTTATCACCATGGGGACGTAAACACTAAATGACACGAGACCGTTAAACAGGGCCAACAAGGCGCCCCCTGCTGCCCATCAGACAGAATGCATGTATAAGGCACTGACAGACGGGGGACGACGTGACCAGAGTCTGTGGACTGTCCTCAGTTTAAACCCGACTCTAGTTAGACTAAACACACTCTCCTGGGTTTGAAGAAGAACTTTAGCTGGACTTTATTCATGTTAAACTAGCGCTGGGATTAAACTGTGTGGATAAAGCTGCGTGTGGGGGTTAAACCTTCACACACGTGTGTGAATCTGTGCAATAGTGTGCAAAAGCCTTGGGACACCCCATATTTCTTTACATTTTGCTTCCAAGGAGCCGGAGGTTCTTGTCATTTTTTAAAGTGCTCTTGAGCACTTAACTCTGATCTATGAATTATTCAGTCTTTAAAAAAAGCTCCCGACTCAAAGGATTCACGAGTGTTGCCTACACAAAACATCAGGAAACCAATTTTTTCAATAAACAAATTTTCTGTTTTTGTCATACGTTGCTAGATCCAAAGAAAGCACACTTTAATGTATTTAATGTGTTTACATTTGTGAAATGAATAAAGGGTGACTCAAGACTTTTGCACGGTGCTGCAAATTTGTGGAGATCCATGAAACGAGAGCGGCAGACGTGAGCCCAAGGCTCGGGTTCACAGCTGAGCGGTCATCCTGCAGCTCAGCTGACAGCATTTGTTAAATGACGGCTGCCTCGGAGGGACAGGTCAGGTGGCCTCAACGGCCCACAGTCTGGAATGAGGAGGACGATGATGAAGGGAAGGGGGGGGGTGATGAAGGAAAGAGGGCGGGAGGAATCGGACGCTGTGGTTCATCAGCATCCGTCAAATCATCCACTCATCAAATATTGAACGGGGTGACACCGGGGTGGGGGAGGCTGACAAGCTATTTGCAGTTTTTAATGTGGGTTTCCATCCTTCCATATTCATCGTGACGGATTCTTTCAGGTGGACACGTATCCCAGAAATCATGTTCATATAAACCATGGCATTCAGCTTGTGTGGAGCTCAGTGTCGGGTTCAAGAAACCAGTTCGAGGTGATCTGATGAGGATGGTACACTGTGATTATCAACTTGGTCAGCAGCAATACTCAAGAAGGCTGTGAAATACCCCCACCACCACCACCACCAGCCCCAGCCTGAGCTCTGGATGCACGGCAGGATGCATCCATGCTTTCATGGAAGAAGACCAGCAGGTCATCGTGAGCGTGTCTGCGTGCCTAAATTCACTGAGCTGCTGCCATGCTGACTAGATACAGGTGTACCTATTACTGTGGCCAGTGTGGCGCTAATCCGTCAGCTTCAGGTAACCGGAGGCTTTAAAATGCACAGTTTACTGTGGCCACGTGTTTCTGCTGAAGCTGATGATGTTTCTAGCCTCACTTTTGGCACTGATGATAGATTCCTGTGTTCTCGGGACAATTAGCTGCAGACAGAGGTCCTCACAGCCCTCAAATGACATTTAATCCAACAGAAGAGGCATTTGGAGCGGCAGTGAATCGCTTCTTCCTGCGTTTACCTGAAATGACTCCGACGCCCACGATGATGGTGCCCATGGTGACGACACGTTATCGGTCCGTGCAGGTTCGCTTTTGCCGGTTCTGCTCGTTTCCTTCCCTCTTCTGGATCTGGAGAGTTTTTCCCGCTCGTCTCCGGGCTGTCGGAGTGAACGAGGCCCAGAGGAGCTCTATCAATTAGCAGCCTGTGTTCAGCACTCTGCAGCAATCCTGCCATGACAGGAGTGATCAATCTGCAGTCCACACACACACACACACACACACACAGAAGCAGCCTGCAGGCAGTGAAAAGCCCACATTGTTGGCGAGGACTTTAAATACAAAACCAAAAAAATCTGAAGTTTTGGAGAAACTCTGAGAAGTTTTGATTTTTTTCTCATTTGGCTGAAAGTCAGGAGTCGGTCACAGTGAATCCGTCACTCTTGGAGACATCTTGAACCATTCAGAGCATTTCGACGTGTCTGAGAACAGATTAATACCAGAAGATGGGCTCGTGCATGTTTCATATCATGTTTATCTGCAGTTTGGAGGCGAGCACGCACACAATCGACCGTTTTTAAACTGCTGCCAGTTAAGAAAGGTAAATTCCAGGTGAATTTCTGGTAAGTGTTCGGTGGGCTCGGGTTGGTGTCCATTAAGCTGTGTGCCTGAGAACTTTGGCTTCGGGTCGACAACAAACAAGAATACGCTGCGGAAAGGAAAGCTAGTAGCGAAGAAGGTCTAATTGCCATCATTATGGCGACAATGATAAGGCGGAGAGCTGCAGAACCGGCCAGTCTGTAAATACCACGAGCTGATTGGATAATGAGCCACCGGTCCGGGAGAGAAACTCCGCCCACAGGCGGCCCTGCGAGGAAGCGCCGGCCTGCAGCTTCACCTCAAAGTGAGAGAGAAAGACCTCGAGCCTCCTTGGAGCTTTTAGCTGCACAAGCATCTGCGGGGGGGCAGTCAGGAGGTGCAGCGGGTCATCGCCCAACAGAAAGGTCCCTGGACTGATTCCCCACATGCTGCAGTCTGAATGCCAAAGTGTCCTTGAACAATATACCGAACCCCAAGCTGCTCTGATGCATTCATCCATTGCTGACACTTAGACATACTTCATTCATTATTTCTCCTTACGTCCTCCCAGAGGAAGAGAAGCCCGAGAATAAAGTCTTTAGTTTGAGTGCAGCAAAAACAAAAATGCCGCATTTCACGTTGAGCACGGTGAAGGCCTTTAACCGACGCTCAGGACTTGTTGACTGAAGAAAGAAAGAGTTTGAAAGCCTTCGTGTGCATCACTCTGTCATGTCCTAATACTCCTCCAGTTTGATAAAGAGCACCTAAATGAAGCTCGCACCTCTCTCCATCTGTGTTTGTCTCGAAAATAAGCCTCTTAGCTGATGAGACGTTCTGAGTGTCCTGATGAAAACATCAGAAAATTACCTGCAAAACTCATTTCGAGGCCACTTGTGCCGTGATTACAGAGTGCGGGGGGGCTGAAGCTCTAAAGCGTAATGTGTTGATACAGTGTAATGAGGGAGGTGTTAAAGGCAGCTGTTTACCAAAGTGTCTGCGGGTGGACAGACGAGTCTTTCAGACGGCAGATGCATGTTAAGAAGAGAGCCAGAGATTAGTAATAACTAATGATTAAATGCAGAGTGGGGCATTGACAGAGTGCATCATGGGAAAACCCGCAGCAGCCTATAGCAGCATAACTAAGGGTCCAGCTCTAACTATAAGCTCCATCATAAAGGAAGGTTTTAAGCCTAATCTTAAAAATAAAGAGGGTGTCTGTCTCCTGAACCCAAACTGGGAGCTGGTTCCACAGAAGAGGGGCCTGAAAGCTGAAGGCTCTGCCTCCCATTCTACTCTGAAGGATCCTAGGAACCACAAGTAATCCAGCAGTCTGAGAGCGAAGTGCTCTACTGGGGTGATGCGGTGCTATGAGGTCTTTAAGATAAGATGGGGCCTGATTATTCAAAGCCTTGTACGTGAGCAGAAGGATTTCCATATTGGATTTTAGCCAATATGGGAGAAATGTGCTCTCCCTTTCTGGTCTAATGTGTGTAACGTATTAATGTGTGTCTCTGTGGTCAGATGGGATGCAGCCTCTCCAGCGTCTGTTTCTCTATCAGGTGTTCCTGATAATCTCTTGTATTTAGATTTAAAACAATACAGACACCGTCATATTGAAAATGTTACATTTTTTCAATACATTTTCGAATTGATCCCAGCAGCATACATTTGACTATGTTATCATTTTTTGTGGCTTTCAGCCATAAGACAGGACATTCAAAGTTGTTACCTTGAGCTCTGGCCAGCTCTGATAGGCCTAATTTATGACTTCCACACGTTTTATTGACACAATAATGGACAGATTATCAATGATGAAATTAATCTAAGGTGCAGTAAAGTCCTAACCTTCTGATGGATGTGACGTGCAGAGACGCCTCGGCCTTGGTTTGCCTGCCATATTGACCCATCCTGAAGAAGCTCGTTTGAATTAATGTTTCAGTCATATTCCTTCCTCCGTCTTTGCTCTGCATGCTTCAAACTATTTATGTAACATGATCAGAAGAAGAATTCAGCAGCTGAATGATCAGATGCAAACACTTTAACCCGTTATAAAACCATCTGCTCTGCAGTGTTTGTTGCCCTTTGGATAAATGTGGAGCAGCAGCAGCAGGAAGTACACCTGTGAGCATTTTAAATGGATGATCTGTGGCACACAGAGAGTGGAGGAAGGATGGAGGACAGATAAGTGGTCAGAGTGATTGATTAAGGGGGAGCAGAGCAAAGGGGGGAGACGAAGACGGATGAAGGAGGGAGGAGACAGTGGAGATGAGAGGAAACGAGAGTGCGTGGCTCAGGGGAGGAGAGAAGGGTGGAGGAGTGAATTTCAAATCATTCGTTTGTTCCTCGTGGCGTCCTCGCTGGAGCAGAGCACAGAAAACAGCTGAATTCAATCAGCCGCAGACATAAAACAAGAATAATGAGATGCTAATACAAACCTAAATAATTTAGCACTCAATGAAGTTCAGATGTGTTGGTGGAGCTGAGGTTACTGTAAGTCAGTGTGATGTCCTGCGTTGTAATGGAAGTGTGTGTGTGTGTGTGTGGGGGGGCTTTTTAATTTAGTTAAAAGAGACTTTAAAGGACGTTCTTGGGGACAGATGTAAGAAATGAATTTAAATGCATTTTCTCCTTTATAAACTGTGTGGACTTCATTAGCATGAGGAAAAAAAAACTCATTTCAATTGTGATTTTTCAGCCTGGTGTCAGGGAGGGTGCACGGAGGCTCCAGCAGCTGCCGGTTCATTACAAATACACGTATGTGGACAGAGACGCCATCACAGTGGACCGGTGTGAATGACTCTCAGCTCAACGCTTAAAGAATCATTTTATACAGAGCGGTGGGTATTTTGTGTATTTCAGCTTCCTGAGGACTAGTCCAGGGTTCACTTTTATCAATACCCTCATGAGCGAGAACACGTGGCCTTCCAAAGGAAGTCTCATACATTAAGAGTTTAAACACTGGGCGGGAGAACAAATAGGGATATTTCAGCCCGCTCAGACAAAGCGTCCCAGGGTTCATGTGTGAGCCAAGTGCAGGTAAAGGCTGGAGCTGAGTGAAGGCATTTAGCTGTGATTAAGGTTACAGAAAGGGCCCGTTGAGAGCCGTCAATGAGGGTCCTTCCTGTTTGTGAGAGCCTTTTTTTGCACGCTGAAGGCTTCATAAACACTAACAGGAAGAAAATTTTAAGGTTTTACTGAATGTTCTGGGAAAAGGCGCGTCGTGCTTCAGCGCTCACGTCCCGTTATCCCTACACCTCAGGAATATGTGAAGGAAATTTAAAATTTACAGTTTGAATTCACTGAAACAAAGTGATTACATTGTATGTGGGAAAGGTCAAAGGTCATGTCCAGACACCTTCAGCTTGACTGGTTGGCAGAGGCATTATGTGCAATTATATGTAATTTGGGTGAACTGACCCTTTAAAAAAAAAGGAGGGGGGGGGTGTGTCTGAGTATTGCTTTAATATTTCTGCTGCAGCTCCTCTGACCCTTGTTAGCTTCAGCTTCACACTCACACTGTCAGTAATTACATTTCTAACTTTTACCAGATTAACACACACACACACACACACACACACACACACACACACACACACTGTTTGCCCTGGGGAGCAACACTGCCCACCCAATCCTCCCCCTGAAGCCGCTAAGCCACTTTTAATCATCTTTACATTTGTGAAGAAGAGCAATTATGATGGAGAGAAGATTATTATTTTAGAGGTAGTTAACACTGGTTCACCTCCTACTAAGGGTGTGGGGGGGGGTGGTGGTGAAAAAAGGGTGAATGGATGATGAAAGGATTAGAAAAACGAGGCAGGGAGGGACAAAACTATAATTGTAATAATTGTTATAATTCTCACAAAAATTTCTGTGTCCACATGAAAATGAAAACTTGGTCAGATGATCATTTTTATCTGCAGTAATTTATATTTCTGTGTGCAAATGTGGAAAGCCTAGGCTGTGGAGATCAGCAGCAGGACCGCTACAAAACACACAACACCCCCTAAACCAGAAACAGCATGAAAACGAGGAGCTGGGTTGCAAAGAGGCTTGCAGATTAAATGTGAGCTGCATTCAGCCTGCAGGCTTCAGCTCTCGATATGATCAAAGAAGCACCGCCCACCTGCTGGCTGCACCTGCTGTTTGCAGAAAGTCAGAAGAAAGAAGGTAAAAACAGCTTGTTTGAAAATCGAGGGCTGGTTTAAGAGTAAGAGGCATTATTTTGAATGAGTCCAAGAAGAAAAACGTCAAGCTGCAAATGCACACAGTGGGACACCAATGTGACATTTGTGTATCAGCTGAGCCATCTGCCACTGACTTTGAAGGACTCTCTTAGCTTCCTGTTGGGAGCACGACACATGAAGCTTTGGTCATTCAACCGAACCCTGAAGCCACGTCGGCCAATCAGAAGCAGTCACAGTGAAGTCAGCTACACATCACAAATCTGTAGGCATGAATGGGAGCCTCCACCCATCCACGGTATAACCCGACTCCACCCTCAGTTAGATCCACAGCTGTGGCAGTGGGGTGTGGTTTCTAGCTTAGCTGCAGGAGGAGATGTGGGGCACTGGTTCACTCACAGCACAGCGAGAGGCACACCAGGTGTTAACCTCCCCTTTTACATAGTAGCTGCAGGGCTGAAGGAGGACACACACTGGCCCGGGAAGACAGCCAGCACACGATGGACTTTGAATTATTATGAACAGTTTGTTTGCATTTTACCTGCCAGGCAAAGTCTGCAAAGCACACGCTGTTTGGGACAGATAGCATGTGTTAAAGTGCAAATAAAGACCTGCTGACTGACCGTCGCCTGTGCTGAGGAGGACCCACACCCTGCACAGACTGCTGCTGCAGGGTAAAGAAAATAGATGGACTCTCGGTCTGTCCGTTGATCATGGCACATCATCAAAAGGCATCTGAAGACTAAAAAAAAACACTTTTCATTCACATCAAAGCGTTTAGAGATGCGTGCAACAACACGAGATACTCTGAAACACTCTGAGGTCAGAAGGGTGCAGGATCCTCCAGTCAGGCAATCACAGGTTTAAAAATAGGCAGAAGCAGTCTAGTACGTGCCAGCCAATCAGAAAGCGGGATTTTTCTGCAGCGTAACCTTTGTTATACAGTCCGTGTGAACGTCAAACACTCACAGCAGGTGGGCCTGTCAGGAAGAACAAGATCTGCACGCACACACACGCACGCACACGCACGCACACACACACACACACACACACGGTCACAGTGTTTCACAGTCTCACATGGGCTCTCCTTCTCTGTCAATGTCAGTCACACTAATGGGGTGCTGTCAGGGCATCTGAGCATTAGACAGACAGAGAGAGAGAGGAGGAGAGAAAAAGGGAGGAAGTGGATGAGTGTGGTGTCACGCTGGTGTTTTCTTGATTGATTTCTCCAAACAGACCATCGAGCGTGCACACACACACACACACACAGAGTGTTTACCTGCTCCTCTGGGCTGAGTGTGTTCAGACTGTCGCAACATTTTTCTCAAGTTAAATGAAGATAAATGCGATAAGCGAGAAGCTTTGCCCCTTCCTGGGTCTGGCCACAGGTCTGTCCAAGTTATTACTGGAGCAGATCAGTTTTATCGTAGCGTTTCAGACGTATTTATAATGTTTTTGTTTGATGAGTGTTGGAGTTGTCAGAAAATGCTGATAATTGTCTCTGCGTGGGTGCATGGTACATCAGGGCAGTGACACAGCTTCAGGGCTCCTGCTGAGGGCAATCACACCTTCTCCCCCAGCACAACATTTGCATAACCACACCCTTCAGAGGGGCTTTCAGTCTGTGCACATGTGCTTCTGTGCAGTCCTCCAACAGGCTGAGTTGAGCTGGAAGAAGCCTCTGCAGTGGTCACAAAGAGGAAGGTGCACAGGCCGGGCTGACTGAACCTCATAAAGGAGGAGCACAAACTTTTTTTCTCTGTACTCCACATAACATGTGGGAGCTGAGCCCGCTCATTAGAATTAGAGTAGAAATTAAGCGTATCAAAGGACCTGGCTGGATTTGCCTCCACACCTAAACAGCAGAATGAGCACCGTCAGGGATAAAAAGTGGGATTTGGCAGCAGTGGGACTGATGTCACTGAAACTCACCATTCCGGATCATCCCGCTTTAACCTCTGAATAAACAGCAATGACGCACAAATTGTTTTCCTGCTTTTTCATCTCTACGTCAGTCACGCATATGATGGATACACCACTA
This sequence comes from Bujurquina vittata, assembly GCA_015106715.1. Lineage (NCBI taxonomy): Eukaryota > Metazoa > Chordata > Actinopteri > Cichliformes > Cichlidae > Bujurquina > Bujurquina vittata. Next base: position 9,540 of record VUQK01026922.1, read on the forward strand.
GGTGTCATGAATTTGCAGGTTATGGGCCCAAATGCCGACCCATTGGCAAGGCAGGAGTAACCTTATCAACCTTATTATAGTCCATAAGGAGAAACAACAGCTAGAGCAACACACCTCCAGAAAAGGAACGATGCAGGTGAAGTTAAGCCAGTGAGACAGAAGAGGAAGTAAAAAGACTGGAAACGAGTAACTATCAAAATAAAACAGGAAGTGAGAACCATAACCAGACAGGGAATGAAGTTAACACAGGGCAGACAATGAGACAGGAAACAGTGATGGAACAAAAACTCTAAAACCGGAACCAAAGGAATGTTGGGAAGATGCTCGGTGATGCAAAATAATCAATAACGCTGAAAAATTCTACTTAAATACAGTAGCAAAGGTACTTTCTATTTTCAGACCTTGGTGTGCTCTGCCCCAGCAGCTGTGGTCTAGTAGAGGATGCTGGGATGGATTCTGGGAGCCAGTTGGTCGACTGTCATCTATCAACGCTCTCCTGCACTCCCCATTCTGCTCATGCGATGTCTACATAATGTAGCGAGATGTAGCGGGCCATTGGCTCTGCAGCAGGTGATGTAATGCACGTCTTCAGCACGTCAAGCATCTCGTCAGGATGGAACTCCATGGGCTGTCCCAGAATGCGCCATAAAGAGCTCTCCATCATTCCCTGGAGTGCCAGCAGGTGTAAACTCTTTCCCCCACAGCTGGGTCTGAAGTGGGAGGGAAAAAGACACCAACACACAATGGCATCAGTGTGCACCTGCACAGCGAAATACTACACACAACATTAATTAACCACTAAACAGTGACAGTGTGGCGCACTGTTGTGTGGCAATCACATTCCGCAGGAAAAGACTTTGAGGGCTTTGCATGCAGTGGAAAGACGGCATCAGCCACAGCAACGTGTGTCATGGTGAGCTTGGTTCCAGGCAAACAGTCATTTATACTGTATATACTCATACACGTGCATCACGCTTTGCCATGAGAACAATGGAGTGGGTCCACGTGTAACCACAGAATTCCCTGCCAGAAGTCAGTGGGGTCTTTATGTGGACAAGTTTGCTGTTGATTGGGAAAAGTGGAAAAATTCCAGAACCTCCAAAAGTCCACTGCAGTTTCAGAGAGACAATCGCGGGAGGGGAAGGTGAGAAAGCGCATCCCAAAGTGCCTTCCAAACCCCAAAAACCATGCTCATACCTGGTGGTGCCTAAATGGTAGCTTGCTGCCACTGTTTACTATACTGCACCACTGGCTAGCACGCTGAGAGCTACAGCTAACTGCTCAGTGGGGCATACAGTACCCACTACACCGATGGTTTGGTTGCCCCTGTATCACACACAGTGGATGAAGTGAAAACAACTCAAACAAGAGTCGCCGACAGATGGGGTTGAACCACTTACTCTGTTTCCAGGTGGAGGTGTGTTCTCTGCAGGCTCGTTAATCTCCAGGACTAAAAAAAAAACAAAGCGTTTTTGTACCATCCACTTGAGTCTTGCTCTAAGAGTAGGTCCGTGCCCACAGAGTCGCGTTAAAAAGGAGAGTTTTAGTCTCGGAAGCGTTTCTGCCCCCCGCTTGCTGGAGTTAATCAGTTCACCTGAGAGCACCTGGCCAGCCTCCCAAACCTTTTCTCCGTGCATCCTCCGTGTTGTTTGTTGGGTGATTCCTGCCGCATTACTTTACATTTTATGCTGTATAACAATTTCCACTTGTCAAACACCCATCTAGCTGCTGACACACATCAGGTTAATTAAGGTGTACTCCAGCTTACTTTGGGCATCTCCCATGATGTGTCGTGTCTTATGAGCTACAAATGTGAGGAAAGGCTTCCAAATATCTGGCTTTAAAGTGTAACAGCATGGCTACGTTGCTTAAACATGTTACTTTAAGCCGTCCTGGAGGAGGACCAGTGCACACAGAGGCCTGATGCAGACAAGCCAAAGGTGACCTTTAGTTTAATGTCGAAGTTTGAGTTATGAACCAGCATAGACCAGCGGCCTGTGTACTTAGGTACATTACTGTAGACTCAACCCATGTTCTAGATTCAATGGGTACAAAATCGATTGTGTCGCCATTGCTGGAAGATCTGCAGGACCTCTGTGAGGGTTTCAGTAGAACCCAAAATGCAGACTTGGATGTTGGTGTGAATAAACTGACCTTTATTGTGGTAAAAAAAAAAAGAAAGAAGGAAACAAAAATTTCTTAGAACAGGTC
>VUQK01026923.1:0-11980 GCA_015106715.1 Bujurquina vittata
CTGTTCACAGGTGATGCTTCTGCAAAGATGAGTGGGCCAAAATTCCTCCAGAACGCTGTAAAAGCCTCATTGCAAGTTATCGCAAACGCTTGGTTGCAGTTGTTGCTGCTGAGGGTGGCCCAACCCGTTATTAGGTTTAGGGGCAATCACGTTTTCACACAGGGCCATGGTGGTTTGGATTTTTTTTCACCTTTACTACTAAACACCTTCATTTACAACTTGCATTTTGTGTTTACTTGTGTTGTCCTTGACTATTGTTTCAATTGGTTTGATGTTCCGAAACACTTAAGTGTGACAAACATGCAAAAAAACAGGAAATGAGGAAGGGGGCAAACACTTTTTCACACCACTGTACATCACCGCCCATGACCTTCCTGTTTTTTTTAACTTTCCATGGCATATAATATATAAAAGCTAATTTTTTATCAAGTCAGTTAATATTAGTCAGAAATCCCAGTGGTCATAAAGGAATGCCCAACTATAGTTCTCACCATAATAATGCCAGTTATGGGAAGTGACAGTATTCTCAGTGGTTGATATTTATTATGATTTTACCAGTTCTTATTCCTGGCTCTTACTTTGCCATTTGCTTTTCAATTCATACCGTGAAAGTCACTAAGGCTCATATGAACCCCATTAATATCTATTGAGACCTGATAATTATGTGTTCTCAGACTTGTACTTCCACGGGATTTGTGCCACCTAAAGATTCTATTGCCTGGAGGCAGAGGGATAGCACTGGCGGCTGCCAGTATTTTTATATTCGTCAGATCCAATTAATCCGAAATAGCAAAGAGAAATTAAAAATCAGGTCTTAGGAGGATAATTTGTAATGATTTATGTAACTAATGCTCATGAAATTGGTCAGTTTCACCTATATTGCAAAAATCTTCAGTTTTCCTCAGCTTTCCTCACAATTTCAGCATCTAACAACTCTGTAGCCTCAAAAAGTTGACAAAGTTCTTCTGGAAACAGGCTTTCACTAATGTCTTCAGTCTCTTCAGGAATAATAAACACCTCTAGGGGACTACGCCCACAGGGGTTTAAATACCTCGGTCTCTCCACCATTTGGTTGATAACTGAAGAAGCCTTTTGGATGAGAGGTGAAGCGTCTTCAAGAAACAAAACGAAGTCCAGTTGCCTTTTTCAAGCTCCAGAGACCTCAGGCTATATATATAGTTAATTTGACTATATATAGTTAATTCAACATACACAGACATTATTTTACTTATTTTACATGATTTCAGCCACAAGAGTGGGGGCTACATGCATCGATGTTAGTGCACACTTGGAGGATCAGGTCTTTATTTCCCTGCAGTGGCCCTTCAGAGTGGTCATATATCCGTGTTGGACATTTTAAGAGAGTGAATACTGAGGTTAAATGTTTTTATACAAGCACAAACACTTCTTAGAAAGGTCTCCTCCTTAGCAGTGCAAAGATATTGACAAAAACAGCAGCGTAGAAAAATCCAGGCAGCCAGCATGTGTCTCTCTAACCAATCAGAAAGCTCCTTGCATTGCACCATGTGGCTCATTTGCATTGTTTTTCTCCAAGGACCAAAAGAGTCATGGAGATGGTAAATGGAGAAGCTAATCCCATTGCTAATCCAGTAGTTAATCTAGCAGCTAATAGGAAAAGGATATGGAATTGAAAAAGAGAAGTGGAATCGTCGCTTTAATTATCAGAAAAAAACACTATTTTTAATTAGATTTTTGATCATTTACTTATTGCTCTGTTTAAAAGTTTTTTTTTGAAAAGAGCAACTTGGGCTTCAGTCTCTTGCTCAGGGACACTTTGGCATGAAGAATGGAGCAGCCAGGGATCAACCCACCAACCTTCTGATTAGTAGATGGGTTGGCTTTCCAAGAACCTGGACCACAACATCATCGAAACAGCGTTTGATCATCTTGACAGAGAACAGAACAAAAGGCAGCCAACATCCAAAGAGGAGCTTTGCATGTCCTTCAAGGAGCCTGGAGAACTCTTCCTGAAGACTGCTTGTCTGGAAATGGGGTGGCTGTGGCTCAGGAGCTAGAGCAGGTCATCTGCTAACCAGAGGGTTGCTGGTTCAATGTCTGGATGCCAAAGTATCCTTGGGCAAGATACTGAACTCCAAGTTGCTCTCCGATGCAGCTGTCAGAGTGTGAATGTTAGATAGAAAGCAATTTGAAATAGAAAACAGTTCTTTGGTGAACGCAAACACGTTGTATAAAGTGCTTTGAGTGCTCCACTAGAGTAGAAAAGCACTATATAAAAACCGGTCCATTTACAGCACCATTCAGGCGTGTCTTCAAATTGCAGCTTGCACGAAAAATAGATTAACTTTCAGTAGTAAATGTATTTGACTTTGATCTAATCTAATTTTCCTATTTTGTGAGTGTCTAATAGGTTTTGTGTGTCATCCTTTTCCTTGGTGTGTCTTTGTATCCTGAACCACTGTCTATTTATTTGTTTATTTATTTATTTTTGATGTCTGTGTTTTTTATTTTTTTATTTTCATCTAAAGTTTTTCCCCTTTGAACCAATTAGGAAAAAAAAACATGATGTCATGACCATTAAATAACAATTTGTCAGCCTGGCTGTCTGCTTCACTGCTCTCCAGATGCTGGCTGGTTGGCACTTTTGCTGTTTGACAACTGAAATAAGTTTGTGTAAAAAGAGGTGTGCTTGTTTGTATTTTTTCAGATGTGTCACTGTGAATTGAGCTCACTGCTAAAACACCCAAGATGCTCACCCACAAAAATCTATGTAGATATGCAAATGTGATTATGAACAGTACTAAACGAGCTAAACCTACAAGCGCGCGCGCGCGCACACACACACACACACAGGCACACACACGCACACACACACACACACACACACACAGCCCATTACCATTACCCATTCTATTCCCAGCAGATGTCAGTGTTACATAATGACTCGCTGATGTAACACACTCACACACACTCATATACGCATGCACACAGCATGTGTTCACTGGTGAGCTAACACAATGATTTCAGGGACAAGCACAACCACAACACCTCAAAAACTACACAACTCGGGCTGATGGAGTGGAAAACTTTCAGGTTCTTTGTATGAGGTTCAAAATGGCGCATGTACACGTACAATATAACAATTTTTGTCTCAGTGAATAGAAAACCTTTTATTGACCTTCTCAGCATTCCCAGAGAAATGCTCATTATTTTGCTTTTATTGTATTTCAGCTGAGGCTAAAATAATTTATGTTTGCCAAAGATGATAGCTTTGTGTATTATCAACAGTTTTAGGCTGTATGTAAACTGCAAACTATACATTATGTTCTTCTTTGTGGCTTTAGGCCACAGGTTAATAAAGATGGATAACATGACAAGTCCTGGAAGTGAAGCCACACTATCTGGAGAGACCCATGTTAGCAAACCAATGAGCCTAACTTAAAAAAAAAAAAGAAAAATGTCTGTGTAGGTTCTCAGTCATCCAGGTCACGGCCGTCTCTGGAGCGTGAAAAAAGCCACTGGACTTCTTTAAATTTCTTGAAGATGCTTTGCCTCCCATCTGAAAGCCTTCTTTAGTTCTAAATCTAAAGAACTTCAAGCAGGCTCTGGAGACTTGTTTTAGAGTAGTTTTTCTGACCTTTAAGAAGTGTGCAGGTTTTTATGAATCATAGCTGTGGTCAATGAAGAAGCAGATAATAATAATGTCATGGTCCTGGGCCGTATGCCCAGCGTTGTGTGTTCTTTCACTTTTGGTTCTGGTTCATTGTTTCCAAGTTTACTTATTGTTTTAGATTCTTAGTTTCTATAATGTTCTGTATTTTGTTATCCATTATAGTTGTTTCTATATTATTCCTGTTTCCCTTCGTACCTATCATCCTCCGTGTCTCTGTGTACCAGTGTCTGTTTTGTCCCTCTGTACCATTCCTTCGTTTTGTTGTTGATGAGTCGGAGTCTAATAACTATAACTAACTCTAATAACTATAATCTATCAAATCAAATCATTTTTATTTATACAGCGCCAATTCACAACAGACAGTCGCCTCAAGGCGCTTTGTATTGCAGGTAAAGACACTACAATACTGCAGAGAAAACCCAACAGTCAATACGACCCCCTATAAGCAGCACTTGGCGACGGTGGGAAGGAAAAACTCCCTTTTAACAGGAAGAAACCTCCAGCAGAACCAGGCTCAGGGAGGGGCAGTCATCTGCTGCGACCGGTTGGGGCTGAGGGGAGAGAGGACAAAAAAAAAGCTGAAGGCTCTCCCTCCCATTCTACTCAGAAGTATCCTAGAAACAGCAAGTAATCCAGCAGTCTGAGAGCGAAGTGCTCTACTGGGGTGGTATGTTGTTATGAGGTCTTTAAGATAAGATGGTGCCTGATTATTCAAAGCCTTGTATGTGAGCAGAAGGATTTTAAATTCTATTCTAGATCTAACAGGGAGCCAATGAAGTGAAGCCAATATGGGAGAAATGTGCTCTCTCTTCTAACCCTGTCAGTACTCTAGCTGCAGCATTGTGGATCAGCTGAAGGCTTTTCAGGGAGCTTTTTGGACAGCCTGATAATAATGAATTACAATAGTCAAGCCTAGAAGTAATAAATGCATGGATTAGCTTCTTAGCATCAGCCTGAGAAATCTATAACTGCAGCTCTCATGTGCAGTGCAGATTTTTCCTCCATTTTCTTAACGGTTTATCCACTTCAGTGTTGCAAACTGGCTGGAGCCAATCCCTGCTGTCATAGGACAGTTCACCACAAGAAAATCATGAACTGAACAACAGCCAGCATGTGACTCATTCGCCTCATGCACTTTGTGCTGCGTTGCAAAACAAGATAAGATTTATACTGAAGATAAAAGAGAGTAGAGTTAGTGTTGATTTAGTCAGTCACGTTGGTAAAGAATGCTATATTTTCATGTCTCTATAAACCACTGTATGTATGAAGAAGCTGGCGTGGGCCTTGTGGGGTGAAAAGTGGCCTTCTGATTTATGCCGACCTATTTAGATCCAACCCGGCTGTCACAGAGAGGCAAAGTACATCCTGGACAGGCTGCAAGTCCATCGTAGGGCTATCACAGATTTTTTAAATCACTGCAGCTGTGACATTTTGCACTAGAATTTCAAGCCTTATTTTGACCCGGTTCTGTGACAGCAGCAACGGCAAAGAAGTTATTTCTTGAAGACATTCACTTGTTGTATATTTTTTCTAATCATGAGTAAGATTTTACAAAATAAATGTTTAAAGTGAAGTTTTAGGGGTTTTACTAATTTTATAAATTATGTTGATGATTTTAGATCACGGCAGTAAAATTAGAATCTGATAAACAAAGAGTACAACATATTAACTAACTGTGATAAATATGGGGTACATAAAGTTGCTGTCAAGAAGATTTCAGTGGGGGAAATAATTATTTGATCACCCGCTGAATTTATGAGTTTGCTCACTTCCAAAGAAACCAACAGTCTCAAATTTTTAGAGTCATGGACAGTGATAGAATATCAGCAAATCCCCAGGCAAAATACAACTTAGTGCTTGGTGGAGAAACCCTTATTGGGAGTGGTAAGACATTTCTTGTAGTTTTTGCACATATTTCAGGAGGGATTTTAGTCCACTCCTCTTTACAGAAACTCTAATTCCTTTAGATTTCTTGGCTGCCCAAATCTTCAGCTCCAACCACTGATTGAGGTCTGGAGACTAGCCAGGCCACTCCATGCTTCTTCTTTAGCCACTCCTTTGTTGACTTGGCGGCATGTTTTGGGTCACTGTCATGCTGGAAGACCCATCTTCAGGTGTTCTGGCTGAGGGAAGGAGGTTCTCGTCCAAGATTTTATGGTCCACAGCCCCGTCCATTGACCCCTCAGTGCAGTGAAGCTGTCCTGTACCTTTAACAGAAAAACAACAAAGTATAATGTTTCCACCTCCATGGGGGGTTATTGTTCTGGGGGTCAAACTCAGTATTTCTCTTCTGCCAAACATGGTGGATGCCAAGGAGCGCCATTTTGGTTTCATCTGACCACAGCACTTTCTTCCAAGCCTTCTTTGAATCATTTATATGTTCACTTGCAAACAAGGAGCAGGGGGCCCTTGTAGGCGCTGCAAGATTTCAATCTATTATGGCATACTGTAGTGTGTTAGCAATGGTGTTCTTGGTGACTGTGGTCCCAGCTTCCTTCAGATCATTAACAGGCTCTTCTTGTGTAGTTTTGAGTCAATCCACCACCTTTCTGATGATCATCCTCAATCCATGAGGCAAAACATGTGGGTCTACAATCTTGTCCCGGACATCCTTTGACAGCTCTTTGGTCTCGCTCATGGTGTTGGAGCAATTGTACACATAAAAAGAGATCAGGAATATTTTTAATTGAATCATTGATTGATTTATTTGATTTTAATCTGTGTGCCACATGGTCACACAGCCAATGTGTGGGAGCCAGAATGCTGCATGGATGGGTTCTAGGGGGTCGAATACTTATGTTGCTCACTGACATGCAAATCAATTTATATCCTTTACGTAATTAGAGTTGAGGGACAGCGTGATTTCTGCAGTTGGTGATGTGGTTGTTGAACATGGAGCAGCACGTTACGCTGATAGAACTTGCTTCTCAGTTGTCAACTGATGAAAATTTAAAATCTCTCAGACTTTTATTCATGTTGTTGATGAGTTCAGGTCCTGCTAGTGCACAGCTAAAAAAGTTTTAAAAACTACTTTCAGTTGTCAAGTGATCACTTTGCGTAGCTACAGTAACCAGCTTTTAAGATCTCCATTTTAAGATAAACATATGGTTAAATAAATTACATTTGCTGGTCTTCAGAGGGTAACTACGGCCATGTTGCTTTGTCATCTTCGGCCTTTTTAATAGCTCTATACACTATTTGGTTGCAAATGACATCACCAAGCAGTTCTGACATATTTTGGTTTCACATATTTTCATTGACAAGAACAGATCATCTATCATCCATCTTTATGTATAATCAGTGTGAGAGTCCACAAACTGTTCCTTTGGTGGTGTTCTGTTTTTTAATGCTTGGCAGCTTCTACCAGTGGACTTGTTTTCATCCATATCTTTAAAATTCATTCTTTACTAACATTAATTTTTCTTGCGTCTCTGAATTCTAACAACTCCTGACACTGTCAACCGCAACTGCTGCACTCACTTGTGGACTCGACTCCTCTGCTGAGCTTTGACATTTCTGAGGCTTATGAGAAATGCTTTTTGTTAAAGGCCGGAAAACACTTGGAATTTCTGGTTTGTTGTCATCTGTCTGTAGCCCTCAGAGTCATGGCTATAAAGGGGTGAGCATATGGCTCATTTTTAAATCTCAACAGACATAAAGTCTGAGCAATTTTATACAAAGTGTCTTTTGTGTGATATACTGTCTCACCATTATTAGCCTCATGTATGCAGTCATGTGGGCATATATATAAATATATATATTTATATATTCTGTGAGGAAAAGGAAGCCAAGAACTGCTTACTTAGACTAATCTAAAAATAGACATCAGTTAAAACATCAAAATGAAAGCCTTCTCAGTGTGTCTGCTGTTGTCCATTTTCTGTTAACAATAGCTGGAGTTTGTCAAGCTGAGAGGTTGTCAGCTTCTCCTGGCTGTTTGTGTATGCGCATTTTGGATAAACCTCCGGTATTTGATGGGTGACTGATGGGACATTAACGTGCTAGACAAGCTGCCACTTTCTCTGCTTTCACTGCTCTGAGATCAGTTATGAGCCGCACACACACACACACACACACACACACACACACACACACACACACATGAGTGTGTGTGTTTGTGTACAGGATGCTCACTTACAGCAAAATGAACAGGATTCAATTATTTGCAAATCTCATCAACCCATATTTTATTCACAATAGATCATCAGGAGCATATTAAATGTTTCAGATGTGTCAGAAAGTTTTTACAGGCTTTTAAACTGAGTGCTGATGACATGCCGGATGGTCCCACTCCTCTTTAGTCCAGAGGACTCCATGTTTTCCTGAAGAATTTCAAAATTTGATTTGGCTGACTATTTATTGCCTCCGTGCATTTTAAATAACCTCTAGCCCACAAAAGATGTTCACTCATGGCTTCTTCTTTGTATCATAGAGCTTTAAAGTGTATTTTTCAGTTGAAACATTTGATATGTTTTCTGTGTTCTATTCTGAATAAAATACAGGTTTATGAGATTTGCAAGTCATTACCTCCGCGAATGAGCTTACTGCATGTTTTTGGTAGTATTTGCATTCATGTCATTCAATCTGTAAAAGTTCTAAAAGTTTTTTAATGAATTGTGACAAAACTTTGCAGGGGTGTAGAGGGAGGTCGTGTTAACAGTCCAGTAAAATTTGCCTTACATTCACCAAGGTCTTCAAGACTAATTTAATCATTTATTGGTCATTGACAAAAAATGTTACAACTTAGAAACTATGATTCTTACAAATGCGGTGTGCATATAGAAAGTACGTATAAAGATTTATAATATGTCACATCACACCTAGTTAGATAGATTGAACTGAAGTTTGAATAATGATAATATATATATATAGAGAGCTACTTTAGACTGTTTCTTACTGCCATTGTTTGTATTGACAACATGTTGGAAATGGCATATGGGAATTTTAAATATCACATTATCATTTACATCTAAATATTATGTCACATTTGACCTCTGACCTCATTTTTACATTTCACATCTGTCTTTCTGTCAAGCTGTCTGCAGAATGAGTTCTATCTTGGAAGAAAATATTGTCAAGAGAAAAAGAATCAGCTGCTTAGTTATTTAGAAATATATAGTAGTTCAATATTATATAATAAGTTCAAGTTATCCATGTCCAATTATTTACAAATCAATAGCTATTATTCATTACCTGCTCCCACATAATGTTTGTGCAATCACAGTAAACATCTGTCATGCTGCCCTTAACGGCCCTAACTTCTTAAGGTACATTTAAAAATAACAAAGAAAACAAAATCAATACATACTAAATAAAATACTATTGTCCAGAGAGTGAGCTGCCTCGGCGGAGGTTTGCATTCTTGGAGCGCTTCTTGTTGCATTCTGTTTTGATTCTGTTTTATATACATTTTATACAGCCTGCCAACTTTCCCAATCAACGTTCCAAATACTGAGATCAGAAATATACGAGTAACTCCTCGATCTTCAAACTGCTCTAAATTGTTCTTTCCCAACACATTTTTTTTTTGTTTTTGGCTCTGTATGATGTCAGAGGGAGGGGCTATCCCTGACATGGTGAAAACAGGAGTAAAAAATGCAAACATTATATTAACTTTCAACAGCTAGAGAGAGGTCTTAAAGAATATGTGATCCAAGGACTTGCTAAGATGAAAGCTGTTAATGCCAATGTTTGCCATGTAGCATTAGTAGTTAGGAAATTTATGTTTTTCACTACCATGATGGTGCTGATATTTGGGAAACAGTTTTCTAAGTAAATACACATATTTTCAGAGTTGTTATAAAACGTGAAAGCGTCCTATGTTCTACACTGGCAGCACTTGGTATTGCATTGACATCATAAGGAAGCTAAATACATTTTGTTTCACAGATGTATGATCCTTTTGCTAATCAACATGTTTATGCCACACCATACTACCAACAGACAATCAATCAAATCATCACCCCTCTACCACCATGCTTGGCAGTTGATGTGAGCTGTTACGTATGCTGTGTATGTTTTTTGTCATACCTGGCGCTGTGCATCAGGGCCAGACATCTCCACTTTGGTTTCATCTGCCCAAAAGTGTTGTGATTTGTTCAGATGCAACTTTACAAACTCTGTGCCATGCTTCCGTATTCTTTTGAGAAAAAAAGAAGCTTTCTCCTGCAAACCCTTCAGAAACAACTCATTGTTGTTCAGTGTTTTTCTGATTGTGCTGTCATTAACGTTATCTCACAGAAATCTTGGATAATAGAAACTACTCTTCATCCTGAGACGGCTCCTCAAAAAAATGAAATGAGTCACATCCAAAAACACAAAACTTTTGTTTCCTCATAGTTATCTTGTAAACATAGAACTGTCTCGCTGAGATTCACAGCAGAACAATATGAAAAACCACTCTGCACATGCTGACAAACATCGATGGGTTTATTGCAAATTTGGAGGGTATAAACACACAGGAGAACAAAGAGAGAAGGAATCTCACACAGGCATGTATGCAGCTGGAGTATCTTCAGTCCCTCAGCATCTCATCTATCTGCACAACGGAACAGCTAGTGCAGATAGCACACACTGCACTGTCACAGAGCTGTTTACCCCCGAGGCCTCCTAACACACACACACACACACACACACACACATAGACACATCTTGTCAAAAACCTAGTAGCTTTAGCGTGTCACTTGTCAGAATGTCTGAAAGGCAGATCTATTTACATATTAAGCCCAGTGTTTTCTGGAGTTCTTGAAACAGACCTGCTTTTAAAGATGCAGCTAAATGAAAAATGCATGTTCCAAGTCACATTCGGTGTCCTTGCGTTATTGTTCAGTCATGTCTTTCTGCATATTCAATTAAATTTGTTGACTAGCTAACCCCACCCATCACATAAAACCACACTTTTCCACACATTTCCAAAGAATGCAGCTGAGGTCTAATTTATTCATTTAACCCTCACTGCCTCCTCTTGATCTCACAAGTGAAGAATGTGTGGGCGGAAATAAACAATCCTGCAACAACGCTATTTACAACATGGAAAAAGCTCTGGTGGGAGGCGAATTATGCTGCAAAAATGACATTTTCACCGTTATCTGAGCTGGGCTGAATAATAATTGGTATTCTAATTTAGGCTAGCATTTCCAAATTGAAATCCTTCAATATCTTCAAAAGTTTTCATGTCTTTACCAGCTGTCTGAGTTGTTTTAGGCATTTTTAAAAAAAAAAGTGTTTCACATTGTTGGGAACACCATATTAATTCTGGGGCAGGCCCTGATTTTCTCTTTATTTTCTTAAAAAACTGCTAAATGTTTGAAATGCACTATACAGTGTGCTATATGAACTTTCCTAGCTTCGTCATACATGGTGAACCTTCAATATGTTCTTAGACTTGAAAGCCATCAATCCATTCAATCAATGCTTAACTGCCTATGCAGTTGATTGGGGGTGGGGGGGCAGAGCTGATCCCACCTGTGGAGCTGGACACATCTCTAGTCTAATGCTGGGCTAACACAGGAGACAGACAATCATTAATGCTCACATTCACACTTACTGCCAGTTTAGAGTCTTTGAACTGTGGGAAGAAGCCAGAGCACCTGCAGAGAACCAGACAGTCACACAGACTGAGGTTTTCACCATTCTAGAATTTTAAACTCAAAACTGATACCCAGGAAAATGCTCAATGCTTGATGTGGGGCAGCAAAATGAGAAAAAATATTAAGATATTTTCTAAAAATGCAAACAATAACATCAGTGAGAGCGCGATTTTTAATTTGTCTGACATAGTGCAAAAAATACAGTAACATAACTGTAAGGTGTATTTATGACAAATATTTTATTTAGGTAGTGCAAATAAAAAAGGATATTTTTAGACCATCGGGTGTCTGAGGTGTTGTGCTTCTATCAATTTGGTACCATTTTTTCATTGTTGATCAAATATAGCAGGTGAGGTTAGGCTGCCACAATTTCTGTCTATTTGCTGTTAGACTTTTCTCAGCTTCAATCAGAGAAATATAACACTCTTTAGACAGAAATAATGTTAAATTAACACTGTTTATTAATATTACAGACAGACAGAACTGATGCCATTTCCTGCGTTGCTCCCACATTAAGTTTATCATTTTATAGCCATAGCCACTACCTTAAGGATTACTTAATATATGGCTAATGTGGATGCGGCATAATTGCTGATAGTCAAACAGCTGATGTTAACATGTTAATCGTTATTAGTATCGATTATTAACTAATTAAAAAAAAAGACTACGTGTAGGTGTGTGTGTATGGATATGTGTGTGTATGGATATGTGTGTGTGTATGTGTGTGTATATGTGTATG
>VUQK01026925.1:2500-11766 GCA_015106715.1 Bujurquina vittata
CTGGTTAGCTCAGGGCTGCTCTGACTGTTCCATCACTAAGACAATACATCATATCATCAATGAACCAAATATGGCGGTTTACCAACTTGCAGTGAAGGAGAGGAAATTTGAGGATGTGATGCTGGTTGTGATGGACAGAGGGGTGAAACCAACTGGAGAGCTAATAATGACACAGTGTGCAGTGAATACATGCATAATTTGTTATTTTCTGCCTTTTTCAGGGGTATTTCATCATGATTGCCTGGCAGTGCACTGAGAATCAGATTTGCTACATTGTGATAATGCTGTTTTTGTTTGGGCAGCATATCAGGATAGTATTATTTTTAGCAGTAGCTTTCAGCTACATTGGCTGCATATTATTATTATTCTCTACAAAGTATGAAATAACTTCATTGTGTAAAAAGCCTTGTGCTCTGTTTAGAAAATAATTCAGTATAAACTCTACATTTTCTAAAAGAGACCTTTTATTCAGGAGAGCGCAGAGTGTCTGATATGTTCAGCCATTCATGAGAGTTTGTGGCTGTTCTTAGTCATCAGTCATGTTAACATCTGACATTGTTCAGAGAATGTGTGATTAAGGCTTTGACTGAACTTTGCTCACATCTAAGCTCGTCGGGGAGCTAATAAATGAGCAATGAAGAGAAATAATTATACTTAAAAATAATATGAAAATGTATTGTGTGGTTAGCAGTAAAGGTATTCATTTAACATGGCCCTAAAACACACACTTATTTTGGCTGGTTAGAGGAACCTGAAGAAACGTGTCCGGTTAGATGCTTTCAAACGGTGCAGGTGGTTCCTCTGATTGAAAAAGACACGATAACCCACAACAGAAGCAAACAAGTAAAAGCAGCCAATCCGCTGCTTTCCTGCTCGGTTGCGCATTGGTTTGGATTGGAGCGTCTCCGTCGGCCACTGGGCTGCTCTCATCAATCGTACTGACGCTCGGCGCTTGTGCGTCTGGATCTTCACTGCTTGGATTTTCACTTTGAGACAACAGGACCCAGTGCAGTGAATTTATTTTATTTCCCCGATTAGACTCCACAGTCTCCGTGAATATTAGCGGCTACAACAGGAAGATCAAAAATTTTAAAGGCTGATGAGAGTTTTGGCAAAAAGTGCAACTCGAATAAATGTGTCCAACTGCTGCTGGACTTCAGAGGCTATTAAAACGCGCACAGCCCGGCCGGTGTGGCATGGCCCCGCTGCAGCGTCAAAACAAAGGAATAATTGACTAATAAGAAAGCAATCAACAGGATCATCAGCGTCAGGATCGATCGGCAGGGTAATTGAGGAGTCCACCTCAAGCCTCTAAACTGGATCCTTCTGTGAGCATCGATTAACGGATTTGACTGATCACCTTTCTAACAGCCTCGGAGGTAAGCGGTGGAGTTCAGGCTATAAAATACCTTCAGTGGGAAATGAATAAATGAATAGGCTGCGGGGTCTGATTAGAGCATGGGATTATTTTTGTACTGTCCGTATGTCATCACACAGGTGCGCTGCTCGGCCGCACACCTGTTGTTTGGCCCGGTCGGAGCCAGCGGATGTCCACTCATGAGCCTCTTAGTGATCTTTGCTGCAGGTCTGTGTGTTTGTAGAGAATGTGTGAAAATAGGCTTGGACATAAGTCAGCATAAGACTTCGTTTTCCCATCTATGCACCGTGTGAAGGACTGCAGTCTGACAAAGTGTAGCCGATTGTTCCATGATTTTAGATTTTCTTAAATTTATGAGCCATCTGATTGTGGACCAGCCTAAGCTCGATCGTGTTGCCATAAGGCGTTTTTGACTTTCAGAGACAAGCGTGAGCTTGTATATTTGATTCAAACAGCACAAGATCTGAGATGAAGGAGTTTAAATTGAGGGGGAAATGCCTGTGACAAAATGGCATTTCTACCACACTGATGACAGGCAGCGCACAGAAAGTGTGTATCTTGTGTGTGTCTTGGGTCCATGTGAAACTGGGAAGGAGTTCTCACTGTAGACCCCCTGCTGGGATGCCGCCCCCCACCCACCATCACCATCAGGATCCTATCGTTCGTGGCGTCCGGCGCGCAGTCTTGTTCCACACGGTGGCGCACTGCTCTCCCCAATATGTGAGCCCTTTCTCACAGCATCCCCATGCAGACCTGCAGAGCGCACTGTAAGCATAACCCACTGGTCACCAGGACTGCCTGGAAAAACACTCTTACAACATCTTTCACATTATCTGTCACCTGTCTCTTGCCTTTTTTGTCAGCTCCATGTGTTATGCACATGTCTTTTACCCCGTCTTCCTCTTTCTTCCTCTGTCTCTGCCTCTCTCCTTTTCTTATTGCCTCTCCCTTTCTTCCTCCCTGTAGCCCCTCCCTGTGTATTTTGCGAGTACAGCCAGAGGCAGGGAAGCAGGGCTGAGTCTGTCATTGGGACTCACTAATGAGCCCTCACTCCATTTCCCCATGTGGAGGAATGTTTGTGTGGAGAGTGAGTGAGCGAGTAAAGGGGGAGTGAGGGAGTCACAGACAGGGAAGGAGGGTGGGAGGGAGTGAGTGAGCGAGTAAGGAGCAAAGAAGTGGAGTGTAAGAGGAGCTACCGTACCTGCTGCTCTCACTGCTCAAATATTAACAACGGATTTTGGGGAACTTATGCTGCTGCTCTGGGACAAACCCAAACTGTGGAGGCAGCCGGGCTCAGTGGTTTGTGGACAAGCAGTGTGCTGCTGCTGCTGGAGGCACCACTGCATATAAAAGACTGATGGAGGAGGAGGAGGTCACAGAGCCCGATCCTCAGATGGTGGAGCCCTCCAGCATGCCACCACCAGGGACACATTCGGAGGTAAACGGAGACTTGCCGGGCAACCCATACCTGAGGGATGGGACAGTGGATGTGATGGAGAGTCCGGCAAGGGAGCCTGTTGTGCTGCAGTATCCTACAGAGTACAATCACAGCCATCAGTGTGGGTAAGAATCATCATACGGAAGAGACAGAGAGGCTCTGTTGCTGCAGGGAGCAGCTCATAATGTGTGCAGAGAGGTGGCACTTGTGTGGGACACTCCCGTCTTTCTTTTCTCAGTTTGGAGATTGAATTCAGCTTTGCAGTGATGGTTTGATGAATTGGCTGTGCACCCACTTGGCTGCTGTTTAAGCGCTTTGTGTGCCTCTGCTGCACAGTCCATGGAATTCATAACCATAATTTGATTTTACAAAAAGTCCATATTTCATTCACGTATGGAAATGCTTTTTACACTATTATTTCAAAATAAATAGGTTTGGCTTTCTGTTGTGACATCACTTTTCACACCAGTCGAACAGATAAAGTTGGATGATCAAAAGCAGCAGGCAGTTGAATCCATTTTACCACAACTTTTGAGGATTTTTAGCAAGTGTTTTATGGTTTTGCTATCGTGTGGTATAGTATTGTCATATGGTCACCTTGTGTACACAAATCCACGTGAGGAGCAACACAGAAACACCACTGAGAGTGTCAGAAGTGTAACCAGAATCATCAATTTCTGGCTTGGTTATATTTTAGCGTCACTGTAATTTCCATAATCAGACATTTTTATGATGTTCCCCATGATGAAAAATGATAACTACACTAATGCCTTCGGCTGCATTTCTTTCTGAGGTTGGACCTTTTGAAAGAAAGAGTGTAGCCAAACTTCACTCTCTGACATCACATCAGGTGGTTTTTGTTTTTCTGATACATCTTTGATGGCCGATGCATTTTTACACACACTCCTGAAACGGTCACTGCATCACGGTCCTTCACACAGTCGATCTTGTGGCTGAAGTGGCTGCTGTTGGTACACATTGTTCTCTGTATTGCTCCATTGCTTTTGGCTGTTGTGTTGCAGGGTCTGATGTAAGAAATTGCCATCTGGCCTCCTTGTCATGCAGGAAGCTCTGAGTAAAGCTGTGCTCTTTTCATCAGGTTGCGCTCTTTTGATGAGTGAAAGCTCAGAAGCGAGGATGGACTGCTTTTGCACTTTTGATGTGGTCATGGGTCAATTAGTGATTTCTCATAGGAGCAGAGGGGTGACAGATTCAAAGCCGTGACTGAGATGTTTGTATAGTTATGTAGCAAGGCATCAGTGTATTGAAAATCCATTTGATCATCTATTATTTTTTGTTCAGAGAGCGATCGGCTGTTTCTGGACAGTTTACATCCAGTTCTGACATGAATGCATCTTAAATGCAAGTGCATCATGTTTAAATTGTAGTTCTAAAATGTTTGTAAATGATTGAATTGAAAAATTATTTTCAATAATTTAAAAAAGATGTTTTTTTTATGATTCTTGTATATTTTGGCTTTTGTTATTTTGGATTATCGCAGCTTCTGATGTGACATTTTTGACATTTTGTGTGGCTGTAATCTTTGTCATCCAGTTGATGGACAAAGTGGAATGAGTTCATCATGTCTTCCTGCTAGCTATTTGAAGACATACGACAGTTTAATGGCAGCTGCATAATTGCAGCTTACTGCTTCTTCCTTTAGGGTCAGAGTGTTTTGATTAGTCATGTCATCTTTGTCTTATCCTTGAAATGTCAGCACATGTAATACTTTTCCTTTAAGGCACACAACTTTAGTGGGATTTTATTAATGTGTCGGGTGTAATTGGGTTTGTTTCTGCGGTGACCCAGCCTTTACAGGACTGTAAAGACTTAAAGGCATTAAATTGATGCATTAATAGTTTGTCTGCTCTTCAGCTAATGTGCAATTTTAATATTTTATGTGATTAAAAATGCTTTGAATGAAAACAAAGCAATAAATGCTCAGAATCTGATGTTCTCAAGTTTACCACCTTCAAATAAAAGGTGGCTTTTAAAATGTTTCCTGTTACCGGTTGTTCAAATATGGATGACTTCTCCCATGAGTCACTTTAATCACCGTTTATCCACCAAAAAAAGGAAACATGAGCTTCTCTCTACCCATACTTTTTTTTTTTAAATAATGGCTGCTAAAAACATTCACATACTTTATGTTGGGACTTTCCTCCATCTGAGGAAGATCTGTTTTTAAAATCAAGTTTATGGTTACGTTTTAATGCCAGTGGTTGCGGTTAGACTCGGTGCAGAGCAGTTCTGTAGGCTGCTCTTTGACATTTTACTCTTGAAGCCTTTATCTTTGAGAGAAAGCAACGAGGATTTAAACATTTTACAACTTTTACCTGCGACCGCTTCTTTCTCACCTGTCAAATTTAGCTGCCATTCCACGTATAGCACCTCTTAAAAATATCAATAGCCTCTTGAAGACTGGTCATATGGTGGAAACGGCTTTAGGCTTACATTTGGAGGAACTGCAAAGCAGCAGCAGCTCGCCCCGTGATTAAATGCCACAGGTCCAATCACAGCTAGTGCGGCTATCAACAGCAGTGTTCAGTCAGTTCAGACTCTGTCCTTGAGCCAGACACCGACTCCAAGCCTCACTGACTGAAAGGCACTTTGTGTAACAGCATCAGCTAATGGCCTCAACCTATTGTAAAATTTGAGTTACTATCCTATAAAACTATAGGGCGGGTTTCATCTGCTTTTAGTGCCATGCTCATTTGTGAATTTACATAGAGTAGGATATCTTCTAGTCCATTTGAAGGTAATGAGTAAAAATGAAAGAATTAGTGGATTAATTGCTTTATGGATAGTCTTAAATGTGCAATGGTGTGGTGCTTACTTCTGCCATTGTGAGGTGTTTTTGTCAGTCAGAACGAGCACACTGAAGACATTTTTTTTAGATCCTGTGATGTTTCAGTGATAATCAGTGATTTAAATATGTAATCAACAGTGAAACCAGTTATTTGTAGCAGTTAGCAACTGTCCATCTTCAAGTATATAAATATACAGAATTTGTCAGAGCAGCCAGTTCAGTAAAATACTGAGGAACCATCCAGTGATGTTATCTCTAAGTCATTTCTATGGCACCTTTTTATCAGACGCTCAATCTGAGTATTAAATTCCAGGATCTCGCCTCCTTTTTCTATTGAACTGATGTATAACAGCATGCAGAGAATAGTGATTACATGGAGGGGGTGGGGGTGGAAGTGGTTTCAGCCGTGGCTGCGGAGATCACTTCTGATTTTAGTGATCGCCGTATGCTTTGTTCCTGAAGGGCAAATTAGCTTCTTCATCTGAGACCTTGATCAATTTAATCCGATCTAATGATGCTGAAAGCTGTGAACGGCTCTGTTCTACACTGTCTTCCTACGGGGTTGAAGGTCAGGCATTTTACCGTTACAGCACATTATCTTACACTTTATCTTTGCACTATTAAACATGATATTAAAATCTTATCTTTTATTAATGTGCCATAGCCTTCATGTGGTATTAGATAGGTCTACATTTATTTTACAATTTGTTTTTTACATTCAGAAATTACAAAGAAAATCGACATATTTGACACGTTAAACGTTTTTTGTGCCATAAACTTTAAGTCAGACTCTTTCCAAAGATTTGATGGATATTTGTCCACCTGTTTTCCTCAGCGGTATCAGGATTTATTGTGTTCACAGTAATCTGTATTTACTAAAGACTAAATATCCCCCTGCAAAACTACACACACTTTGTTACAGCGTGCATGACTAGCACACGAGGAGGGGGTCGGGGGAATTGTGATGAAGTGGTGTGGGCATAAGCGAATCACCAGAGTGATAGCGGGAAGTGTCAGGTTGAAATGTGTGAAGATCTGAAACAGCTAATACCGCTGACTGCAGTGTTCATGCTTTGCTTATGTATTCTTAAATCTTTCTTTAGTCTATAAATGTTTGGAAATGGAGGAAAATGCCTACCACAATGGCATTTGTGGTTAAAGCTAAAATAACTTTAGTTTTAAAGCTCTCGATTTGGGGAATTTGAGAAAAAATATCATCATGTGCTCCATTTGCAACCCAGCAACTAGTAAACGGTGTTTGTGGTGAGATCAGACGCAGAGATGACTGATTAAACTTCAATAGCTGCCGGTATTTAAAGCTCCAGCAGCCCAACAGAATAATTATCTGTTATGATACTGCAACCATCCTATGAGTGTAAAAATAAAAATGTAATATTTGCCTCTGAGCATTACCAGCTCATTTATTGCCTGTCCCCGGTCCTGATTGGTGTGAGATTACTACTGACAAAAACTTAAGAATGCAGAGTCAGATAAAAGTGGCAAAAATCACAATGGAAGCCACAATTTTCCTCCACCTCACAGAGGATGTACAAACTAAAGGTTTGCACCGCATGCTGCCTTTGTCTTTATCTTCTTTCAAAACATTTCCAATATAATTCTTGCTTTCAGAATAACTCATGTATTTATTTCTGTTATGGAAATTCTGCTTCAGCGTGGTCAGCCATGCTGATCAGCATTTCTTCAGGCAACACAGATGCAGAAAAGTATACACCTGTAACAAGCAGCTGACAGCATGTGGGTTGGCTTATAATGATCAAATGGAAAGAGCACACATGAGGGATGATTGTAATATTTAAAATGACAGCTGAGAGCTGGCTAAATAACTGATGAATTAGGAAATGAAAATCTTAACATTATGTTTGAAAAAGCTGCTCGTAATAGGCGTAGCTGCAGACGCCTTGATGTGCATGCTTATTAAACTGACAAACACGCGAGATGGAGTTGTGAACTGTGAGGTAACCGATGGCAGATGGTAGGAAAATAAACTTTCCAGGACAATATTCTGGTTGTTGTAATTTTGGTTAGCAAGAAGAAGCCTGCTCATGCCATAGTCTAGACAACAACTGGAAACACAACCTGATATTACTGTCACCTTTGGATGCATTTTAAATATTGTTTGTCAAATAAACTGTGAGACCTATGAAACTCTACTCTGCTGTCAGCTTGACTTGTCAAAGAGAGAAAACGATGAAAAACATGATGCTTTGGTGTAGCTTAGGTTCAGCTTTGGTGCAGATCATTCAGTTAAGTCATTTATTCTGTTAAGTAAGCATTTCCTCAAAGTGCTCGTTTAAATGAAATCCTGTTAAAAAAGGGAGGATCGCACAGATCTCTCTGCTCCACGTGCTTTTATTTTCCTCCTATGCCCTTGAGCTTTAATTTATTGAATAATTAATTGCCTCAGACTCATTTGCAAATACATTACACACAGGCACGCTCGCATGCTCCTACACGTACACATGAATTCAGCACATTTACCTCAAGTTACTCACTGTGCTGCTTCCCATTTAGTGAATGAGTTCTGCTTCATTTATGAATCTTGTTTGCGCTGCGCCGATTGGATTTGTTTTAGCATTGCCAGTGTCACAAATAATCAAACCTGTATTACCTTAATTTGGGATCATTTTCTTTTTTTATATATAACTTAACTGTAAGTTTGGTTTGAAAGGTGATCTTTGCATTCTCATAGCTTTATTCTTGATAAGTGGCTGATTTGAATACCCAATAAGTTTGTTCTACAGTTATGTCGCAGTGACCATGTCACATCGTGCTCCACCAATTACACGTTTAAAAACGTTATATGGTTTCAACATGTGGAGCTTTTAGTTGTATGTTTGTGTTCAGAATTAAGCCTCCAAGAGAAAAGTCTCCTTAAGCTCCTTCTTTCCCCCCTCACCTCCATCTGAACGATTTCTCCTCTTGTCTCTCAGGGAGAAGATGCCGTTCCACCATGTGACGGCAGGCCTGCTCTACAAGGGGAGCTACCTGAGCCGCTCGCTGTCTGACAGTGACAGTGATGTGCTGGCCAGCATCTCTGTTGAGGAGCTCGATGGTAAGACTTCTCAGTAAGCTGTCTGGCTGCTGTCCTCTCCATCCTTAAGCTTGATGTTCATTCAAAGTAAAAAGGCTGCTCTTCACTATCGTTCTACCGCCATAATAATAGGCAACATTTTGCAGGCAGTATATAAATATTAATATTACTGCTATATGTAGTTACTCTAACCTGAAAGTAATCCTTAATGGCTCTTTTGTGTCTTGAGCAAAAGCAAAGCCACGTTTAGCCTTTTATTCACCAACTGTTAATTTAAATAACAAATTCAAACCTAGAGTAAAAAAAAACCCAGCTACTGTATGTTCGAGTTAAAAAGTGTCACCTGGAAATGGTGCTGCATAAAAATTATTATAAATGCACTGCAGCTTCATGTACAGTTATGCTTCATGCTAGCGTAGGAAGGGTCCAGAAACAGAATTAAAGGACAAAGTTATAAATGGCTGAAGAACAATTTGCCTGTAATCAAAAAGCAATAAAGACATTGAACATTTAGAAGCTATTTGACTGCATTTAGAGAGAAAATGATGTGTAAAAAAAGTTAAGACAGATCCAACTGTTACACTCTGGG
>VUQK01026925.1:22270-50099 GCA_015106715.1 Bujurquina vittata
ACAACTTTAAACCTCAAAAAAAAAAAAAAAAAAAAGCCACGAGTTTCACCAACTCTGTGTTTTCCGTGCAGCTATAAAAGTGTTTCATTATTCCCCTGTAGTTCTGGTTCATGCAGTTACATTGTTTCTCATGAGCATTGGTCACGAAATGTGTTAAAACGCACTACAGCCAAACACAAAGCTCCAGTGTTGATCAAACCACAACAAACAGAAGGATGTTTAGCACGATAGGAAAATAGAAAATATGTTTTTCTCTTATTTGTAGAATAGCATAGGTAGAGGTGTTATTCTACAGTGAATGTCTCTATTGATTGAAGGAAAAATCCAATATCCTCAAAGTCACATATATAATCCTCTTGGCATGCCCACTCTAATGACCTCTTTTAACGTGGGTTTGGATAATTTTAGGTTCCATATTTTTATTCTTGGACTCTACACAATAATACTTACTGGTGTTATACTTATTATGAGTATAATACCAGTGAGTCATTTGAACCCCTTTTCCTCCCACTTTGAGCCAGGTACCCCTCATTGACAGGAGGTTTAAACAGCAGGTGGGTGGAGCTTCTGTGCTCACAGCCAGAACTACATGTCTGAGTTGGCCATATTCAGATGCTCTCTGTTGTCATGCAGATCAACATTTAGAGCAGTCTGAAGCCTGATCTTTTGGATCAAAAATAAAAATATAAAGTCTTTTGTTTAAAAAAACAAAACAAAAATGCAACAATCAAAGATAATACTGCACACCGAAGGGTTCTACTGGAAAAGGTGAAATCATGAAAACAAACTGAGGTGACAGTGGCTGTGACAGCAGGTGGAGAAAATGAATCAATGGTTGGAATTGATCTTGTTAACTTGAGGCAGTGAAGCAAGACCAATTGTATCACACACAGCCCAAAGCCAGGTCAGACAGGAAGAAAGGGAGAGGGAAGAAGTAGAGGAAGGCCTGTGGATGATGATGATGATGATGAATGAGGTGGAAGTTTGACTCCATCAAATGTATTATGGAATGAAAGTCTCGATGTGTCTCATAGCCAAAGAAAGGAATCCCTAAAATGCAAAAGACCCGGAAAAATAACCATTCTGTCTGGCAGAGTAATGCACATGAATAAGGCCATGAATAAGTGTTTGATTCTCCAAACTGGAAGCAGGAGGGGTAAGCACTGTTTATAGATGCTGAGTCGATATCCTGTTTGTCTTGGCAGAGATCAGAGAGGCATTTAAGGTGCTGGATCGTGACGGAAACGGGTTCATTTCCAAACAGGAGCTTGGTATGGCCATGAGATCTCTGGGTTACATGCCCAGTGAGGTGGAGCTGGCCATTATCATGCAGAGACTAGACATGGATGGTGAGTCACATGTGTACACACACACACACACACACACACACAAACACAAACACACGTGTAAGAATTTTCTGTGCAGTGCACAATGGGATCCTCACCTTGTGTGTTGCATAATAAAAATGTACACCCCATCAGTTTTATGGTCTTATCAACAGGTAACATCTCAAATGTAAACTGCAGTCTTTCTCTGTACACTCTTTAGATTACATCTCCCTCCGTCTCATGCATTAAACATTTATTCATGCCTGTGTGACTTTGCACTGTACTTGCTTTTGCCTCTTGACACATTGAATTACCAAATTGAAACGAATCCCCAGGGAGAGCAAGATAAACAAAGAAATTTAGAGCTTAATCAAAAGTGTGAATGCATGAGATGGGGGGTTGAGTGGGTTTTCATATTGGTTGCATAACTAGAACAATTTGTATAATGTCATTGCAGCTGCAGCCCTACTTGACAGTCCTCTGTGTGAAAACACATCAAAAACAACAGTAACATGTCAACTAGCTGAGTTTGATTTCTGCAGCACTATCCTCACCTGCGACCTTTTAACCTTTTCTCCTCAGAGACACAGCGCTCGGCACCAGGAAAATACAAACATAAGCTCTCCCTTCTTTCGCATACAGCATTTATGCCAAGACGGCTGCCTGCATTAACTGTGATTGACATTTAATAAAGGGTAGACTCTTAAAATTATATAAGATGGGGATGGGAAAATGCAATATTCAAATGTCAGATTACTGGAAAAATATTCACATTCTTCATGCTTCTATCAGAGGCTTTGATAAGTGCTTTTCAGTCTCACCACAAAGAGCGAAATACTATAAATGTTCAAGGCTGCATATTAAAGTTTAAGAAGTTAGACTGCCTTTATTCTCTTCTGACTCATGCGCCTCAGAATCTCCGGAGACCCTAACTGCTGCTGTGCCTCAGGGCCGCATCAAGTTGCGTTGTCAGCTGCAACCTGAAGATGAAGTTACTTTTGGCCCTGGCAAAGGTCACAGCAGCTTTTGTCTCTGACGTCTAATGCTGCGTATTTATTTATTCCCTTCATTTAGCTTTGTGTCTTAGAGTATTGAGTCTGAGTTTGTGTGGTTTGGAAAACCTCTTTTCTTTCCATTTAATGATCTCAGTCAATTTGTCTGTATTGATGAATGACTTTAGCTAAATGCTGGGGATTTGGTTTATTTAGGCAGTATTGAATGTGGGGACTGGCTAAGTCAGGATGGAGTCTTTATTAATTTGGAAAACTCTTATCCAATAAGGTCACTTAGATCTAAAGATTTTCAAAAAAGTGACAAAACTACTAATATGGCTTAGGCGGCAGACCAGTAGGAGGTACAGTAGATGGTGTTTCCAAAAAAGAGGGTGTAGCTACCGTAGGCTTTAAACCTGGAACTATAGAGCACAGACTCAGAAACCTAGCTGTGGAAATGTAGGATTTTTTTTTTATTTCATACCCTGCTCACACTTCACAGATAAATTTAAGATACAGTTTCAGCACAAGCTTTTTTAAAGAAGTTACTTTGCAGTTCATGATACATGTTGATGAAGAGGGGACGCTGCATGAAGGAGAGTAGAGGAATTAGCAGATGAGTGGGAATGGATGGTGGTGATTGTATCGTGGCCAGGTGGGCAGCTGTGAGAATCGGATGCTCGTTCACTGCCATTGATTCTCAGCCCAGCTGCCAACTCCCGCTGATCTCCAGAAGATACTGATGGGTTAGCTGCTCTGCTCCTCTCTGCTGCCAGGCCAATCCATGTGAAACTTGCTGAGCTCTGCTTGCCCTTCATGGAGAGGTGTGACTCCTTTGTTTCTAATCTCAGCATTGCAGCAGTCTTTTTCAGTCTTCTTCTTCTTCTTGTGCTGGTAACGACCGTGATTCCCTGATTCTCACCACCATCTCACCAATCTGTAAATTCTGAATACCAACAGGGAGCAGTGTTTGCTTTTACTCCCTCCTGTCTTTGATCTGATTTGTTATCTTTAAAGTAAGCAGGCTTTTGCATATTTCTTTAATAATTTATTGTTCTGTTTCCAGCTAAAATGAAATGCTTGGTTGTGATATAACACAGGAAGAAACTGCTCAAAAGCAGGTGGCTCGGGCTATGACAGACACAGAAAGTGACTCAGTGACTTTGTGCATAATGTTCAGCTGTCACGAGCTGCAGATGCATCAAAATGGGAGATGAGATGGAACTGAAGTGTGTTAAGCAAAGCGAATTACTCCGTGTTGTGTTTTTAGCTGGCGTGTTTGTGCATCCTTGGTACAACATGAAATAATAATTTGAACAATAGTAATTATCAAATTGGGCATTCAGTATGTCTCATTGTCCCTCAGGCAGTGCACCTTTCAGTCATTTTATCCGGTTCTTCCTCCCTGGTGGAAATAAAAGCTTTGGTTGCTACTAAAACAGCTAAACTAAGGCAGGTATTAATATTTGTTTGTGGGAGCACAGAGGTTTGGAATGGCATAAACTGACACAATAATGTGGCAGCAAACAGTTTGAACAAGCTGTTTCCCAGAGGAGATGCCTTCCTGATTGGAGAGAAGCACCTTTACTTCTCAAAAATAGAGGTGACATGTGCAGCCCTGGGGTAAACTATGTAACGCACGCATAATTCAGCTGATTTCACATGTGCACGTAACAGGAAATGGACTGATGTGTTCTCACTTCTGATTGGTTTAGGCGAGGCTGCTTGAACTGTGCCTTTTCTCACATACACTCCGTTACAAACCCTTTGTTACCGCAAATGTCTGGTTACAATATTAGAACTGCAGAGCATATGAGACTTAAACCACTGACTGTCACTGTGGACCCTTATGTAATATGTATGAATACATATTCAAATGTGTGATTCTATTCAAAAGTAGTTTACAATAGTAGGTGGAGGATTTTGGACTGTTCCATAGGTGGTTTTACAGTGTTTGTCCTACACAATCATAAACTCCAATACTTTATGTGCTACTAAAATATACATTAAATAATTTGAAGTTTATTTGTGTTGACCCCACAGCTGGGTGGCCCCAAATACCTTGAGCAGCTAACTCACAGCCGGCACAACCATTTCATTTCATGTCTCATCACTGTCTTGTACTATAAAGAGCATTAAATGGGCACGAAACAAATCTTTAAAAAAGAGTCTACCCGTTAGTTGCTGTAAATGGAGGCTTGTCACTCCTGGGAAGCAGGTGGCTGAGTGGACTGCTATTTAAGTCATTAGTCAGAACTACTTTAGAATTATTCATTCTGAAGTAGTTTCCTTCATGCTTGCATGCCATGTGACGAGCTTCTTCATATTCCCTAGAGCAGAAAATGCCTTAGGATTGCCACAAACAGGTATTTGACTCAATGAAGGATTATCTCTGCCCACTCAGGACTTTGAAGGGGCTGTGGCCCCTGCCAAAGCGGTGCACATTGTGTGTGGGGGTGCATGTTACAGTCATATGGAGTATTATTATTCATCTTTGGTGGTGGTGTCCTGGTAGTAGAAATTAAAAGGTTTCAGTAATGATTTTTTTTTACCATAACTCAGTGTCTCCTAAATAAACTCACAGCGCCACAATGCTGAGATGCTTTTGAAACATCTACTCTCCAGTTAATGAATTACTGCATAACCAGCAGATGTTTATGCTTCTCGTCAATCCTCATTTCATTTTGTTGTACTTTCCACAAACTGTTTAGCTACTCGATTTTTCTATATAAGTTCTCTATAGGCTTTTTCTTTTATTTATTCACTTATTTTGATTATAGTTCACAGAATATGACAGCCTGACAGGCAAGCAGGAAGAAAAGAGTAAGAGATTAGGAGAGAGAAAAGAGGGGAGAAAACAGAAGAAATAAGGGGACAGAGCTAGATACCTGCACATGTACACACACACACACACACACTCTCTTGCTGTGTTATGTTGTGATGTATATGTGTATCTCTGTCATGAAGCGTACTCAATAATGAGGGCAATTAGCTACAACGATACCCCCCAATCTCGAGTTAAATAGTGAAAGACCCAGGGAATCCAGATCATCCACAGCCCACAGGAGCTCAGAAGACCTGTGGCCATACATCTGGATGAGGGCCATGCACACACCCCACAGGAGGAAGTAGAGAGACCCTATACCAGGGATCCGCAATTCCGGCCTCGAGGTCCAGTGTTCTGCAGGTTTTAGATGTCCCTGATCAAACACACCTGAATCAAATGGCTGAATTAACTCCTCCGCATGCAGTCAAGTTCTCCAGAGTCCTGCTAATGACTTCTGTATTTGACTCAGGTGTGTTGGATCAGGGACACATCTAAAATCTGCAGGACACTCACCCTCGAGGCCTGGATTTGAGGATGCCTGCCTTAGATGGAGCTCCCATGGCCAAAGGGGAAGAGACCCAGAGAGCCAGAGGCAATGACAAGCCCCCCCCTCTTCCCCCAGCACAAGCCAAGAACGTGGTCCTGGGGCCCGGGCACCAAAGGACCACCCGACACCAAGTGGATAGTGTTGGCATCACCCTCCTTTCAGCTATTTATTTCAGCAGGGGATAACAAAAAATATCAGTGGTGCTTGAAAAAACATGGTTGTTCTAAATGTATGCACAATTGCTCTTCATCCTGTCTTACCTTGAACCCTTTCACCCAGTCCACCCTTACCTCCACTATCATCCATCCATCTTTCAAGCTTGACATCCTCGGTTCCCAGGGTTGCTTCATCTGGCTTGTAGCCCTGTATTTGCCCTGCTGAATATGCATGGGCAGAAGTCAATGGCATGATGTTATAGTGCCAGTATGCCCCAGAGTGGGTGCCACTGTTGAAGCAGCAGCAGAGGTAGTGGCAGATTGATACGTCCTGCATCGCTAACTTTGCACCGACAAGGCCCCAGCTTCGTCTGCACATGCAGCGGGAGCAGGTGGGAAGAAGAGGGAAGCGTAATGAGTTTATGTTGGTAACAGAGAAACGTGAGACAAACAAAAGACAAACTAGGTTTTGAATAACAAAAAGATGACAAAAAATTCTGCTTTGTTGTTCAAATATGGACTTTATCTGCCTTTATTTCCAGTATTATTAAATTGAGTGTATCTGTGGGTTTAAAAAACCCAAAGATTACAACTCTCTATGGACTTGGCGGATTCCTCCCCTTTAGTCATCTCATTTTTCACCATTCCCCTAACCTATAATGTGCAGCAAGTGTTGTCAGTGTAGGTTTGGGTCATTTAAACACAACCCCCCCAGCTAAACTCAGGGAAGCTATACACAGGGAAGATAATGAACCCCCGCTGGGACTGTAAAAACTCTCCACACAAAAAGTAAAAGGGCCAAACATTCAAGAGCATTGGACTAGATCGATGTAAAAGCCTGATCTGTTTGTCTGAATTGTTGCTGTCTTCTAAGTTTTGATGCTTTGTTCTGTGAATAGCACAATAACAACTATCAGCAGGCATCTGAGATCAGTGCTGCTGGAATTGATGTACCCTGTAGGACTCCATGTTGTGAGCGATAAAGTAGCTGCAAACTTTGATCTGCTCCATAGTCTGCATTATGGATCTACTCAGAACTCACTGCTTTTTTAAAATGTCTCATCTCAGTAGTAAATGGGGTATTGAACTGTTATTTGAAGCACACTGGCTTCAAAACCGCAAAGACACCAACAGCATCCAGAATTCCCTTTATGGGCACGCATATGTTGTAACAGCAGTTTCTCCCACAGACTGCAGAAACCCGTTTAATCCCGAGAGACTTCAAGCGTGTTAATTCATTCACTTATTCCAAGAGATGTCAATCAAACTAGCCACTCCGTTAAAAATGTGTAAATTAAAGTTTCTATGCTCACCATTCTCTGTAAATATGTTCATTTCTGCCGCACAGGATCCTGCTGACTGATAACCTCACCTTATAGGATAGAAAAGCACTGAGGACTATGAGTTTTATTCAGTTAGATGTCATCATTGGGAATGTTTTTAGATGTTAATTCAGTGGTTTGATGACAGTGCCATCGGTGCATTGTCATCTATCAACAATCTGTCCTTTTTTTCACCATCAGGGGACGGACAGGTTGATTTTGAAGAGTTCATGACAATTCTTGGTCCCAAGCTCCTCTCATCTGAAACAAGGGAAGGCTTCCTGGGCAGCACAATAGATACTATCTTCTGGCAGGTAAATATTGATCCGCTTTCACCTTTATTCTCCCTAACACATCTGCTTTGCTCCCACTTCTGAGTCATAATTTGAATTGAAGTGCATATGATAACCTATCATTCTGAAAAGCTCTTCAAATGAAAGGAATACCCTCCTTGGTGTGTTTTTAAAGTGTGGTCAAAATTCCCTGGTTTTATTTTTCAGATGTAAAAACTATAGCAACCACACATACTGGAAATATGATGGGTTACTGCATCATTATGCATGGTACAGATGGTGAACTGCAAAGGTGCATTATAATTATACTTAAATACTGGAATATAAAAAATAACCAAACACCAATGCTGAAATAAGCTAATCACACTAATTAAGCTAATTACACCATAAGAGCAATATAGAGCTCATACAGTCTACATTTTTAATGAAGCTGTATGAGGTTTAATTAGCTTTGCTCTTACACAGTCAACTCAGTCAACAAGTGTTTGATTTAATGTTTCTGAGTATCCCGGGTCCAGCTGGAGCCAGGATACCCTGTGTACTAATGGATTCGGCAGTGAAACACTGTCTTCTGAATTTAACTCGGTTTCCACATTGCTTCTGTCCTTTTTTGAGGATCAGTGCAAAATGAATGTTTAATATGCATCATCTGATTTCCTTTGAGTTATGTTGTGGCCGACTCGAAGATTGAAGGGCTTTGAGAATCTGAGCGCAGGAGTAAAAAATGTCAGTGCGGCTTTGAGTGAGTTAGAGTTGAATACACAGACAATAGAGGACAGAGCCTGAATGGGCATGTAGACAAATCTAGCATGTGTGAGGGAAAGAGCAGAGCATTTGGCACTGATAGTAACACTTGGCAGACTTGTCCCCCTGATGCAATCATCAGCTTGACCCGGGCTTTTTCTCAGGGGAGCAAGCTTGTGGTTTGCACCACGAGTCTTTAGAGGTATGAGTGCAGGCCGGCAAATGTAATGCCAGACACATTTGGCCGCTGCGGTGACCTTGGCTTGTGAAGGAGGGCGGTTGGCTTGAAAATATTTATTTATTTTTGAACCCTTCAGTAAAACTGGTTGTGGTTTACGCTTTGTTACTCCTGCACTTAGAAAACCCGCATTTCAAGTCGAGCTGATGCCTAGAAGGAGAACTCAAACACCTCATCAAACACGCGGCGCAGACCTACAGACCACAATTTATCGTAATTATTTCTCCACACGCCTCACACATGATTACTTGCTTGAGATATTATAGTTTTGTGCCTAGTTTTTTTTGATTGTTAATAGACTGTGGTATATTACTGAGCCTTATTCAAAGAATTTTTTTAGTGTTCAGTCAGCCTCCTTAAATACATGAGTTTGGTTTTTAAATGTGAACTTTACTCAAAAAAAAAAAGGTTACATGTGCTCTGCAGAAAGCAGCATGCAGCGTAACTTTTGTGGGACAATTGAAAAATGGAAATGCTCTTAGCGATGCAAGTATACATAGAGAAAAATAACACTATCAGCTCAAAAGCCTACCCAACAGTTCAGCAGACACTGAATAAACCATCAGCTGAAACAGCTCATGCTGCTGGCTCATCATGTCCCGATCATTAAAATTCAGAATCAGCACTTCCAATCAACAGCTCTCAGAGAAAGGCATTTCCATAAACAGGTTAAAAAATGTATCAAATTCAGTAAATATATAACAGAAATGGATTCTCTTCTTGATGATGCTTAATGCCTTCAAGATTTACTCATTGAAGATGCGCTGTTCAGTGTGATTAACAGGACGGAAATGTGATGACTTTGTGAAATGAGACAGAGGTGGTAACAATGAACCGAGCGCACATTATTTGTGTCAGATTTATTTTTACTGTATTAGTTTAAAAACTGAATAAAATAAAACATCGTCTAAAACAAATTTTCAGGTATCTGTACTTTACTTAACTATTTTAACTCTTTTCATTTTTACTTCTTACATTTTCAAAGTAGGCTGGAGGTTTAACACATCTGAGTGGAGTTTTTACTTCACATCACTGCGCATTCAAACATTGCACTGATCTGAGCCTAAATGGAGGAACAAGCACACAAAAGCCAATCTTACTGGGATACAAAGGGATGAAAATCATACATTTATGTAGGCTAGACTCGGGGGTTAAAGTGGGCCAGTCGTGCCAAACCTGCTATAATCTGTCAAATGTACACCTCATGAATGATATCAAGTCATCTCGAGCCACAAATAGAAGCTGCAATCAGTTTCTGGCATCCTTTATTTATCTGGGTAAAGTGTCAGTGATATTAAAAATGAATTTTTTCAATCAAAAGTGATCAGGCCAAAACGGCAGCAGAAACCGCAACAAATATATCCTATGAAGCTACTTTAATTGGCCAAAAAGGACCGGATTGATTATAATATGTACTGTAATAATGCAGTCATTAAAAATTCTTGCAAAATAGGTTATTTCAGCATTTTATATATAACCCTTTTTTAAAATCCTGTTGACGGCATAGTATTTACCAGCATAAGCAAAGATATAAGACATAAAAACACACAGAAACATCAGAAATAACGTTTTGGCAGACATCTCGGTAAGTTGTGGTCGCAGGAGAGGAGCAAGAAAGTGTTGTGGCAGCTCTTTTTAAATCCAGCATTTCTGTCAGTTATCAATTAATCTATGAAAAAATATCAGCAAACACACAAATTGTTTCTGCACAGTTTTTTTTTTGTTTGTTTTTACAAAGTGTGTCTGCTAGCTAGAGGTACAGCTGCTGAGAGAGAAAAGGAGAGAGAGGTCAGTCAGAGGTGGAGAAAGATGTAAGACAGACAGTACAGCTACTGGGTCTGTATATGATGTGTTTTGATAAATTATGTATTTTCATATTGTGAAATATTCTGCAGAACAAACTGAGGTATTCTGAGGTTCACATTCAAAGGTTGCATGAAAATCCTCGTCAGTTTAGCTTGTGCTGTGGTGGCTTTACAGTAAAGCTCTGTGTCTGCTGCACAGCGGCTGTGGTGTTCATGGTCAGGGTTAGTTTCTCCAGGCGTAGCAGAGATGAGTTTGAATTTAAGCTGCTGATGCTGAGATTCATTCACAGAATCCCGCCTTTATACCAACTGCATACTGTCAGTGTAGAGACAGTATAAACAGGATGCTGTCAGTGAAAATCAGCTAGGATAGCTCATCAAACATCTGCTTACATCTTGTTGAATTCAGTTCTTCCACAAAGAGCAGCAGCAGCACATGTCAGCTGATCTCAGCCTGCACACACAGCAAATCTACTGGAGCTCTCAATAGAAATTATTGTGAGTTGTGATTCTTTTCCCCACGCTGAGCCACTACAACTGATCTTAGGGTTCCCTCACCTGCTGAATCCCACTGTAACCTATATGTGCAAATGTGCATGCTAACATTGCCCACCTAGAGTTGCAGGCGGTTGGGGTCTATCCTCGCTGGGCGAGAAGCACGGTCCACCCTGAACATGCCTAACATAGAGACACTGTTATCACCAATTAACCTAATATGTGTTTGGATGTGTGAGAACATGTAAACTCTCGGGGGGAAAAAAGCAGAACAACAAGTTTATCGCTAACCATCTGCACCACTGTTCCCCCCCAAATAAATGAAATTTTATTCATCTTTTGCCAACTCACAAAAACAGGCATCTTAGGGCACTTTAAATTGTCAAGTAAAGACCTTAAAATATTATATAGCATAACCCAAATACTCTGAGCAAGCATTTGGCAATCGAGCCAAAGAAAACAATTTCAAAGAGGAGACTCCAGCAGGACCAGACTCAAGGAAGGCAGGGTGAGGGGAAAGTCATTGGGATTTCCCCCCTGATGGTAACTGAGGAAAACTGCTATAATTTTGGTTCAGGGATAAATAAAAATAGTATAATATTTCACAGTCATAATAGTAGAAGACGGTCTAGAAACCAAATATTTGCATTTAAAGTTGGACTTGAAGAAAGGCATGCATAATTGTCATCCCAGAGTAAGAGATTTTATTTTTTTTCAGTAGCTTTTCAGATCTTTGGGTATAAAATGTGAAGATGATATACATATGCCAGCCACTTCATTAGGTACACCTTGCTAATTCAGGTCGGACCCCCTTTGCCTTCAGAACTGCCTTAATTCTGTCTTGCACAGTTAAAAGTTGTTCCTCAGAGATTTTGGTCTATGTTGGCATGATCGCATCATACACGGTGCTTGAGATAATTTGAGCTTTGTGACATGGTGTGTTATCCTGCTGGAAGCAGTGGTCAGAATGTGGGCACACTGTGGTCATAAAGGGGTGGACGTAGTCAGCGGTGATAATCAGGTAGGCTGTGGTGTGTAAGTCATGCTCAGTTGGTACTAAGGGGCCCAAAGTGTGCCAAGAAAGTATCTCCCACACCACTTGAACACCACCAGCTGCCTGAATTGTTGCTACAGGATGGAGCCATGATTTCATGTTGTTCATGCCAAATTCTGAGGCTACCACCTGAATGTCACAGCAGAGCTTGGGACTCATCAGACAAGAAAAACAAAGTTTTTCCAGTTTTCTATTGTTGGAGAGCCTGTTTGAATTGCAGCCTCAGTTTCCCGTTCTTGGCATGAGTGGCACCAGGTGTGGTCTTCTGCAGCAGCTTCAAGGTTCGATGTGTTGAGTGTTCAGAGTTGCTCTTCTGCATAGCTTTATTGTAACAAGTGGTTATTCGAGTTATTGTTGCTTTCCTGTCATCTTGAAGCAGCCTGGCCTTTCGCCTCTGACCTCTGACATCATTGAGGCATTTCCTGCCAGAGAACTTCATTTTCACACCATTCTCTGCAAACCCTAAAGATGCTCATGTGGGGAAATACCAGCAGATCAGTTTCTGAAATACTCAGACCAGCCTGTGTAGTAACAACAGCACTTCAATCACCTTGCTTCCTAATTCTGATGCTCAGTTTGAACTTCAACAGGTCGCATTGACCAGTTCTGCATGTCTACATGCACTGAGTTACTGCTCTGTGATTGGTTGTTTTCAGATATTTGCATTAAAAAGCTGTTGAATGGGTATAAATAAAGTGGCTGGTGACTCTTAGTCCAGGTATAACAGTGATGTATGATGCTGTAAGTAAAATAGTATGCAGTGGAAATGCATGTTTTCACGGCTGTTTGTGCTCTTTTTTTGTTCTCTTATTCACCAAGAAGGATGTAATGAGTCCATAAATGAATTCTGCTGCATTGTCTGTCCATAAACAGCTTCTGTACTGCCTTTACAACCAAGCAAATCCGTCTCTGATCATGTTTATAGCATTTTTATCCAGAACTTTTCATTGCATAACTTCTTATAATCTGCACAAACTTAAAGTCCTCTTTAAATCTTAAACTTTACTACAGTACATTCATTTAGCACATCTGAATTCAGCGATTTGCTTTGATGGATTAAAAAAAGCAATAAACTCATGTTGAAAAAAGGTGCACGTTTCACACGATGAGATGGTTTGAAAGAAAAGGTTTTTGTGAAGTTCAACAAATGCAGGAAAGCCAAACTGACATAAAGGAGTAAGAGCAAAGTTCTTATTAATGGTTTTTATAAATCATAAACTTTTGCAGCTTTATGACTATCTTTCTTTAATGCAAAGTCTCTGTGAACACCCAGGAATTTCAGTAAACCTGAATCATAAAAAGGACATGTGAAGTGCTCAGTGCTGATAACATTTAGCTGTAAGGGTTTTGTGAAACACTTACAAAAATCCACAGTTTTTTGAGAGCATTTGAGAGCATTTCACAGATTTATGCTTTCCATCTTGTGCCAGTGTTTGTTTTCTGTGCTCACCTCCTTCAGCGCAGAGCGGGATTCATTCAGCAGGAGTGTGACACAAGCACACCCTGCACTCATATCAACCTGATATTTTGTTCTGGTTGAGCCTTTGTGAACCTTGAGCGTAGCTCCGTTCTTGACTCGGCTGAGAGATTTTCTCATCCCAGTAATATCAGGCAAAGTGTCACATCCTCACCAGCTGGGGTGATGAGATAATGATTCACTTGCTGTCACACACTCACTTTCCTACTCACTTGTATCTGCTCTTGAACAGTTTGTTAATGTATCTAATTACGCCATTAGATAATTATGAGCTTGTATTTTAACAACTGCAAACATTTAAGTTCAGCAGCAGTAGCGTAATTAACAAGAAAAATTGATAGTAAACAAAACAATGAATGTTCTTAAAAACATCGCCTGGTTGATTGGAATTATTTTAGATTTTCACTTTTCCTGTGAAAGGACTTAATTCCTTTGAGTGAAAATTCCTGGAGATGTGTGGAATCCTTGTTATAGACGCTCAAAGCTGCTCTGCACTTTAATTGCAGGTCAGTGTACCTTGCATTGTGCTAATTAATCCCTGAGCAGGATCGTGACTCATCATTGAGATGGTAATTTATGCCAAGAAGCCAACATACAGAACAATGGCTCTGGAAAAGAACAGCAGAAATGCAGCTGTCATTGGTTGTGCAGACTCCTACTCAGAGGTCAGATTGTGTTCCTTCTTTGTGTGCTTGAGAATGATCACAATTCAGCTGTCGAGCCTCAAGGTCATCGTGCGTACCTTTTCATGGCCCAAAAAGGTACAATACAATGCACCAAATGAGCTTAAATATGAGGAGAGAATGAAGTCAAGTTTTATTCTGTATCTGTCTTGTATGTCAGTGGCATGCTGGTGCAGCCATGCTGCCTTACAGCAAGAAGGTTTTGAGTGTGTTTTGGGTGTGTGTCCAGATATGAGTTAGATAAAGCTTTAAGTGAGTCTTGAAATGCCCATAAAGTGTCACCTAAAAGGTATAAAATAGTTTAGCCTGGTTTCTGTAAGGTGCAAACCACCAGGGTACAAATAACCCCATCAACAGTTTTCCCCTTAAAGGCTACTGCCCAACTAACCAGTTGTTCTGCCCCCAAAGGTACAGCAAGGAATTCATTTCCCTGCACTGGTAATAGGCTTATGATAATGTTCATGCTTTTTCAATCCTTGTAAGCACTTCTTGTTGGAGGAAACTTGGCAAAGACTTCTGTGGTCCTGACAGCACCAAAAAAATAACAAATTAGTTTGTCTGACTCTTCAGTTCTGTTGAATCAGCTGTTTGTGAACAGTAACAAGAAACATTACGTTCAGGTTTCTTTAAGACCATCATTTTACACCAGCCATCATAGAGGAATGAAAGAAACACACACACACACACACACACACACACACACACACACACACACACACACACCAGTTTATCAGCTGATTGTAACTTCAGGTAAACTCAGTCCAGTCAGCCGTGACTCAGACACACAGACTGATTGATTTATTTACAGTATGTTCCTTCTGGGCACCTCTCCTCCAAATCTACTATACTATTTGCCTTACAAAACCATAA
The DNA here is from genome assembly GCA_015106715.1 of Bujurquina vittata. NCBI lineage: Eukaryota > Metazoa > Chordata > Actinopteri > Cichliformes > Cichlidae > Bujurquina > Bujurquina vittata. Next base: position 37,101 of record VUQK01026925.1, read on the forward strand.
GGTGTGTATGATATGAAAACCTGCCAGTTTTACTGTAAACAAAAACTGAAGTATCACCTCCTGTCTCAACCCCTCGAGGCTCTCTGCCACAGATTGAAGTTGTTCTAGCTTTCCTCGTTATTGCACAAACATGTGCCTCATGGAAATAGATAAATAAAATAATCTGAACAGGATGGAGATGATCAGAGATTTCGGCTGTGGGCTTTTCACTGTGATGCTCTGGAATTCATCAGTCCATCAGCCTTTAATGTCATATTGTGATCACAGATGGCTGTGCGTATAAAAGGACAAAAATCAAAGGAGCACTGTTGCTAAATAACAGTTGTCTTTCTCACAAGTAAAACTGACAGCCAGGAGAAATGAGTGACTGTGACACCAGGAGTTAGCTTATTTTAGAGCTATGTGCTCTATAATTATCCTGCATGCTGCACACCCACTTAAATCAGAAAAAATACACCAACACAGTTTGGCTGTTATTGTTTCTCTTTATTTCTTCTTTACTTAATAATATTCTTCTGATTACTTTGATTGGTTTGGATGGTTTGTTTAGTTTCAACATTTAGATTCAATCATGCGGTCCAGTAAAAGCAAAAACAGTATCTCCAGTGTTTTTCACTCGATTCTCATTAAATGGTTGATGCCATCTGACTTTATTATGTGTATACAGTAATCCTACTAAGGAAACACTGAGATGCTCTCTGATTAACTACTCTTAACTAACTTGTAGTGCCTCACATGAATAAAAGTGTTCATTTAATCCTAGTTTTGTTTTCTCTAAAAAAGATCTATATAACTTTTATTTGTCACCCTGTTTTCTATTTTTAAAGACAGTGAGATAATATACATAAAAACTACTTTCATTATGTGGTAATGCCAAAGATATCAGAGCCTGATTGTGTAGTTCTGTGTACATTAGCTATGTAATAAAATGCTGCATACTGTAAAGATATCAGCTAATCTTCCTTTGGGGTTGCTTTCTCTGAGGTGCAGTGTGGTTTGGAGGACGCAGAGGTGTGAGGAGCAGCTTCTCTATCTGAGCTGAAAGCTGACATGACTGCTTGTGTTAATCAGAATAAATAAACCAGCTGGGAGTGTAAAATTATATTTTCATTACCTGGTGACTACTACAACTTAACTGCTGTCCACTGCTGTTTAATGTTCAGCATCCTTTTGAATCTCTTTCTCAATAACTCAAAAACTTTTCTTCTATCTCAGCATCTCCCTTCATCATTTTGAGACACATGAACAATTATTTATTATTCAAAAATATAAAATGTGATTGGTGATAAACAGTTGGCATGTTGTGTAACGCACTGTTTAAAGCAACTTTTTGAAGTCAGTTTAAATCATGTTAAAGTTTTGTGTCGTGCAGTTTTAGCTCTCTCAGATTTAGACACATGCTCAGTCTGACTGACTTTCATCCTAAATCAGATCCATTAATCTTTTTTTTTTCTCCCCTTGCCGCCAGGGCACAATTCTAGATTTATAATGACTTTAGAAAAATGATCTGTGGTGACTAATATGCATGTCACAGTGCTTTTTCTAGCGACAGGCTGGATTAGGCTAATATTTGTGTTGGCCCTGCAGAGTTATCCTGGAAGTGAGAGTCTGCCGTGTGCGCTGTAATTGTTTCTGTGCTCTGGTTTTCTCTGGGGTGTGAGTGAGATCACATGCTGTATCATATCATAATAGCCTTATTCCACTTGTGATGTCTCGGTAATGACAGTTCACTTTCATTTATCAGTTGGGGCAGTCAAATACTAATTACAAACCTTTTATTGAATCAAATGTTTAATCCATTTTTAACAATATAGTTGTTTTGGGCTCTGGCTCCATCACTGCTCTAATTTGCTGCATTTGGCTGTTTTGCTCTCAGAGGCAACCGATGATGATGATGATGATAATGATGATGATGATGCTCTGCATCAGGTAAATGGGTCAGTTATGAACAAATGGGCATGTTGAATGTTTTTTTCTTCAAGCTGTTTTGCTGCTGAGTGGTAGCTAAAAATAAGATGGAAAAACCGCTGAATTTAATTTACGTCTTTGATTGAAAGGCTTCCGGAGATTTCTGAGCCTACCAGAAGGGAATGGTTTGCAACAGCTTTTCTCCTGCGTCTGTTAGGTGCAGCTAACAGCAGAACAGCCAATCACAGTAAAGTATCTGTTCAGATGAGATGTTTTCACCTTTTTTTCTGTTCACCCGCTGCTTTCGTATGGCTGCTGTTGTTTTGTTGAACTAGAATGTTGAGCATAAACAGTTGCTGTGCTTCTGCTCCTGTAACCATTCAGACATGGCCTACAATAATATCCATACCTTCATAATACAGCAAGCTTGAACTGATTTAAGAGTTTCTTTCTTTTTCTGATCAAGTAAAGAATGGAAGCATTTGAATATGCCCAGCAGATACATTTGATTAAATGTCCTCAATCATTCTTTTTTTCTTTCTCATTCATTGCAGCAAGTGGACATAATTCGAAGTTTCTCAAATTGCCTTGCTAAATTACTGAAATTTAAATTAAGATATCCCCTGATGAAGAACCGCTGACTGTCAGATGTCCTGCTCCGGGCAGTACTATGAGAAGAGCCAGCACTTCTCTTACAAGCAGCTGCTGGGTGTTTGATGGATTCAAGGCCAACATGCAGGATGTAAACACACTCTAAGGGCGTTCACTTACCGGCTGGGAAGGTTGAGAGGGGAGAAAAAATCACTTTCCCTCGCCAAGCATGGCCTTGAATAGCAATGAGGGTGGCACAGAGACGTGGCGTTACAGACAGCTAATCAACGCCCACACGTGCACACTCATGCACATGTAATCCATTTCCTTCCATATACCTAATCACCCTCCTCCCAGCGGTCTGATCTACTATAAGTGTTGTCCCTCTGATGTGCTCCTCCTCACATTCCTGCTCAGAGGTCTGGAGGTGAATTATGGTGGATTATCGAAGTGAAAATGACTCGATTTGTCTCCATCGCACCGAGCCTTAAAGTGCTATCGTGCATCAAGAAGGGCATTATTTTTGATCCCTGACCAGAGTCTTTTCCTCTGAGGCCTTCAGTGTCTCTGTGAGACAGAACTCTATTTTCAGGTTGACCTCCACGAGTTTCAAGTGCTGACTTTCGTCGAGACCAAGTAGCTGAAAAATGAATCAGTGCACAAGTGCCAAAAAAAGTAGTTCTTCGAATGTCTCGTTATGCACAACTTCCATCTCCATGGGATCTCAATGGGAAACTTCCCCCTTCTGTGGCAGTTTTGGCTCTGTTGAGCCTGAAAGCTAGGGGCGCGGTCATTGTGGTCGACAGGTATGCCAACACAGGCTGCTGCAGCCCATCACTGTGTTGAATTGTGTTGGTGTTGTTGATGCCTTTTGACAGTTATCTGAGTTCTTGTTTGGGCTGTAAGCAAGAAGTCGGTGTTCCAGTTGTGGCTATTAAAATTTTCATATTAGTCTGTTAGCGCTTATTAGCAGGTATCAGTGCCTGCGTGATGGAGTTACACAGTCTCGGGATGCAGCTTGTCAATCAAATGCTGATGAGTTAGCACGTTTCATGGTTACAACAAATGCTAATGTTTAAGAATCAAAATGCAGAATCCAGAAAGCAATGGATTGTGTCAGAGGGGCTGCATCCTTCTGTACTGGTTTTAATTGATGGCTGTTTTCATTTTTCAGATTTTTCAAATCTTTGGGAACACTGATGCTCTTCTCAAGATGCCTAACCTCATGTTGATTATAAAGTGGCAGGCTGCAGTAGGAGCAGGAGCCCCTTATTTGTAGATGCACATATAATGTAGAATACACTGTATGCAGTGCACACATGTAATTGGACTAAACTTAAAATGACATCATCCACATACATGCTCTCTGTGATGAACATAGTTACTGTACTGTAAGGCTGAGAACTCTGAAACAAGAGCGGTGCTGTTTGAAGTTCTGCTGCTTGTGGAAAAGCAGCACACACCCTCAGGCCTGCTGAAATGTGAAAGCTTCAACTCTTAATTTGATTCCTGCCTCTGCCTGCTCCCTTCATCGTTTGGAGCCTCTTTTCTGTGTACACTATATGACATTTTTGTTCCTTTTTTTTCATCCTAACTCATCGTCCTTATGTTCCATGTAGCTTTAATTACGTGTGAGTCAGCTCGGCTCCTTCGGTGATTCACTTCATTACAGCTCTTTCTCATCCAGACTGCAGCTCTGAGAAGTGTCAGCACCACATCGCTGTGTTTTCTGCACAATTGCTTGGCTTAAAGCACACACAGAGTTGCATGCGCACGCACACATGCACGCAGTGGAGGAGCATTTGTGTTTATTGAGTGTCCAGAATTTTAATGATGCGTCTGCCAATCAGAATAAATTCTTTGACTACATCACACTGACATTGATTTCCTTGAGGGGATCTTCTTTCATTTTTATCTACTAAGTAATCACAGTGAACATCCCTATTTAGATATATGTGGAGAAAGTCATTTGTCAGCTAAATGTAATCAAAAAGACATAGGTCTGTTTCCCACTCTTCATCATTTCTCACCACTGCTGGGTGTGCTGTACCCTTATTCTCTGAGCTGCACTTCAAAGTGCCATCAGGCCTGCAGACAGGCAGAATGAAGAGTGAATATGGATGTATATGACTTCAAAAGATTTGCTTCTCATTCACAAAACCGTCTAGTTTTTATTTATGCACTTATTTTCATGAGACGCTTATTGCTTTTTTTTACTAGCTGAACTCACAATACTGCATGAACTAACCTTTAAGTACAGGCTTGGTGATGCAGTCATCGACATACCAAAACATTTCTTTGGACATGATTTTAATTTCCGATACATGAATCAGCAGCTGGACAGAGGGATCGCTCAGCTTTCCCCTGCATCAGTACTTTTCAAACTTTTTTCAGCACCCCCTGCTTCAGATGTCCCACACCCCACAATTTTAATCAACCATCAACTATAAAAAAAAGTTGATTTATTTTTTTGCTTGACAATCAGCAAAGTCTTGTTTTATTTTCCCAACAAAAATACACCCGTTTAAATTAGTTTCCCTTCCTTTTCCCCCCTTATTTTTTATACACACACAGACGTGCGCGCGCGTTGTAATTTAATGTAAGGTGTAGTTTGTTGTGAATTGCTGCTGTTTATAAGCTGAAGTTGAAATTGGAAGTTAGAGTTGCCTGTTTTGCACTACTGAGTATAAAGAACTTCTCTCACCTTGGAGTGGGCTTTAATTAGATTTTTTTTTTTTTTACCACTTTAAGAAATTCAGTATATCATCAGTTCCACTTTAGCACGGGTCCTGCTACCTTGTGAGTTTAATTAAACAATGTTTTAATCTTTCAGCTATCGAACACCTAAACTCCAAGTAAAAGTGTGTTTAGGATTTATTTGGTTGCCTACCTTTCTGCCACAGCTTTGCGTGTCTCTCGCTATGCTGAGCTCACTGTTATAGCCTTCATCTCTCTTCCCTGTTGTCTCCTCTGTTGTTCATTCTTCTGCAGTAAAGGTAATGAATTACACGAGGCAGGCCACATAGATCCACTGAAACCCAATAATGAGGGCAGTGACCCTCAGGCGGCTCGTCCAGTCCTCCAGTCCGAGGGTTAATGGGAGTAATCTCACCCTGATTAATCATACTAACAGTAATTGGCTATTGATAGCTTTAGGCGTTTCCCCTTCTCTCCTTATTTTCCTCAAACTGCCGGTGAGATGAGCTGTCTGCAGTCTGCTGTCCTTTTGATTCACTGCTGGCGCAGGTTTCGTGTCACTGCGCTCACAGCAAATGAAAAGTGAGCGAACCTCTTGAAAAGAAGCTGTTGCTTTTTGTACTAAGATTCAAATAGATTTCCCTGAAGGATTCAGACTGTTAAATACCTGATATGAACATTTAGCTGCACCTCTTCAATCAGATATTACTGATTGTGTCTGAAAAAGCCATAAAATTCTTAAGATGAAGTTGTGTGTAAATAAATAAATTGAACTCATTGTGCACACAAGGCACACAACGAAATGAGGGTTTCAGATCACTCATCCAGAGACAAGCATCCGCGGTCATGCAGCCAGAGACCGGCGCTACCGTTAGGCAATGTGGTTTAAGTGTCTTGCCCAAGGACACAACGCAACGCAGGGACAGGGCTTGAACCTGCAACCTTCCAGCTGAAAGGCAAGCGCCTACCCACTGCCCCACTGCCACACACACATGTGACTGCATGAGGATTTTTTTGGTACCATTTGTCGGTCACGGGGCTATAATGAAATGTTCACTAGAGCGTAGAGGTTACAGACCTGTTTTTGGTCCACAGGAATCTCAGTCCAAGTCATTTTCATCAGTGACCCATGTGGCCAATGTTTCTGTCAGTTCCAACACTCCATGATTGGTTCCAGAAATTAGCTACAATTCATTTCCCCCCTGTTGTTACCCTCACCGCGCATGTTATGTTTTCTTTTTTTCTCAATTAATCTTCTGGTCTTTGATGGCTGGGTGACGCAGCCGTAATGAAGACATAAATTTCTCCTGAAGGCTTCGGGCCTTTTAACGGAAACGGATCGGCTGCAGAGATCAATAAAGATGCTGAGCATTCATTTTAACAGGGAAGAGAATGTGCGTGTTGGACGTGGGTGTTGAGCAGAGGAGGGCATAAATAATTGACTAACCCGAGTTGCTTTACAGGTTGCACACATAGTGGTAGGGAAGGTTTCTATTCTCTTTGCTTTACGGCCCAAACCGGCCATCACATCTTCCTGCAACACAACAGTGTACCTCTGTGTGGAGGCACGCTCAAGGCTGCTGAAGGGTCTCTTAATTAAGGGGTGGGGTAGAAATACAGCAGCCAGCTTTGGGGCGCTCTCTCTTTTCTCTGATGGAAACCTGTGCTCACAAACGGGATCTGCAGGGATTTATGCTGCTGTCAGGTGGATGTTTTAAGATCAGGTCTGGAACTTACTTTAAAATGTTAGTTACTAGTTGGTTACGATGCCATTCAGGCTATAAATCCAATACTTACAAAATGCTCCCACTCGTAATCATTCTGTTTTGTTCCTTCATCATTAGCATTTATATTAACAAATAAGACAAATATATAAAGCACTATTCAAACATTTGTGCAAAGTTGTGCAAACATGCAGAACTTTCACAAAAGCCACTTTATTGAAACAACCACACAGAAGTCATACCTGTAAGTATGTGGAGTTTCATCCATAGCTAACAAAACCACGGTGGCCCTGAGAGGTCACATGCACTGCAAGGTTTTTAAACAGCACCAGCATGTAGAAAAATGCTGCAAAAGCACACGAAACACAATCAAAGTTGAATAAAACCCAATAGAAATAGAAAAAGCGAACAAAAACTCAAAAAAAAAGAGAACCCGAAACAACGGAAGTGTTTCTGGGGCCACGACATCATAACGGAACAGCTGCAGAAGGGACAGGCTAACAGACAGCTAATAGCTAACCTGTAGCTACAGTTCTATATGAATCACGGGATCATCTTGTATCTTTTTCTTCCTCACATCACTGAAGAATCCTTTTGAGTGTGTCTCCTTCACATGTTTTGGTTTCTGTCACTTTCTCAGCTGTTCAGTCCCATTAATGTCACCCTGGAAACATTTCCATTTGTTTTTATTTTAACTTTTATTGTGTTTTGTTCAACATCTGTTCCACTTAATGCAAACACACAAACAGTGTGAAAGTGTGTAGAGAGTGTATCGGGCCAGACTGGAATTAAATGTTTCTTTACTTTTCTTCCCTTCCTCCTCTTTCTCACATCCTTTATCTTTAAGTTCCTCGTCACTCTTAGCCTCTCGTTTGATTTTTTTCTCCTAATCATCCTGATTGTGTTCACCCAATCATTCCTTCCTGCTCCACCTTTTTGCTTTGGATGAGAAAGCATTTCTGGCAGAAGCAGTTTTTGTTTCTTTTATTTACTTATTTATTACTAAATCAGTTAAATGTGGGATTTTCTGTATCTTTTAAAATGATCTAATTTCAGTCTTCACAGTTGTCAGTTTCATTTTGTTTGTATTTTTTGCATTCCTGTTCAGACTGTAATTTACTTTAGAAAACACATTTTCTTTCAAAGGTCAGTAATTTCGGTGCTTTATTAATTCCCTGTATTCTAATTAGCTGTCTGTGATGATGGTGAGGCTTTGTAAATTGTCAGAATCAGAACAACTTCTTTAATTCAAGAGCAGTAAATGTGCTTTAATTTACAGCAATAAGAAATATGAAAGATTATTCAAAAAAAAGGCATAAAACATCCAAGACAGGGACTTAAGGTCGGTTTAAAGGGTAATGCTTTTTCATGAATGGTTTGAAGATGACCGTCAGAGTTCCTGTTATTTCCATTTCATTAAGCCTTAAGCATAAGAGTGACAGACACATCAGTTTAGAAAAATATTCCCAACCCAATGAACATCATTTTAATAACATAAAAAGGATCAACAAGCAGCCCATAGCTGGGAGGAATACATTACTAATATAACCTCCCATTTAAGCTAAGGTCAGAATATCTAATGGGGGGATTGAAGTGACTCTGAAAGCTGGTTCACACTCCCCTTCTAACTCTTGCCTGGATAGTGACGCACGCACAAAATGTAAAGAAAATGTTTAATGACTGCAACTGCAAAATCACCTTATTTCTTTGGCTTTTCTTTTACAGACATGGACAGCTATTGTTCACATTTAAACCTTCTCTCAGTATTGCCACTTCAGAGGTCATGCCAGGTGTCTGAATCAACTGTAACCTTTTGTTATTTGAAAGCCTTTGGCTTGTGAAAATCTAGGATTTCCATCTGTAACATATTTGTAGCTCTGTCAGCCTCGTCTCTCAAGCTGGTCTAAGATCCTCCTCCAGAGCTCTCCTTGTTCCAGCTTGGCAGCAGCATCCACAGACTACATTATCAGTTTCTGTTACTGTCACGTTGCCCTGCAACAAAAAAAGGAGGGGATGGAAACCGTAGTGCAATCAGATCCCTGCAAATCACCACCTCACGCTTATAATCAGCGTGTGACACTGAAAATGGAAAAATGTCATATTTCTAGAGATTGTATGTACATTAAAAGAAAGATAGAGCATGTTCTTCAAACCAAACAAGCTGCAAGGGTGTGCTTCCTCAACTGCAGCATGTTTCAAATGCATTAATATTTCTGCCATTTGGAAAAATAGCACTTGCAAGTTCATAGCATTAGATTTACATTAGCAAATGCATATAATTGGATTCTTCAGTGTGCGGGGAGCATTATCTGTAGCTCTATAATTTGGCTGTACTGCAAAGGGCTGAACTCAGCAGATGGATGGATGCTGGCTCTTGGCACCTTCTCACCGCCTGTGTGTGTGAGCAGCTGAGTACGCCTCATTTACGGGTGTAAAGATGAACATGGCTTTCTCTCCCCTTCCTTATCCACAATCCCAAATCCACTTTGCAGTCTTAAGAACGGATATTCAAGAGATTGAGAAAAGTCAAGTAAGTTCACGGTTTAATCCAAGGACAGTGTTTCTGCCTGTGTGAGCAAGTCGACCTCAGAGCATCTCCTCACACCGAGCTTGATTAATAGTTACAGTCTTATTGAATTTTTGGAGAGACTCAAGGACTCTTTTAGTTAATGTCTTTTTAAACCTTGTATCAAAGGCTCCTGGCTCATTCCACAGTTATTGGGACAAATAAATGCTGAAAATTAGGTTTGGGAAATTTATTTATCTATCTAATTGCATAGAAGCCAACATTTCTTGAACTGGTAATTTAATGTTGATTAGGACAAGTTTTAATGTCATAAATTATAATAAATTTGCCAAAAGACAAAAATCACCCCTACTTCAACTAGACATACCAGTAGCACAAACAGGAAATTAAAGCAGGAAATTAAAGTTTTGTATTTGGGAGTTGGAAAAATGATTAACAAAGTGTCCCCTCTATGATGCCGCATATGGTTACATATTCAGCCAGAAGAGGAAAAAATAAAAAGCCACCATTAGTTCTTCACATCCTCTATTAATGTATTAACATATTAGTAAAATAATGTAACTGTAAATGGGAATATGTAATTAATTTTTACATATCATGATTTCTGATTTTCTTGGTCGCCTCTGTGACACGCCATTCAAACTTGAATATATTCTAATATTTTTGATACACTGTCCTTAAGGTCCTCGTACATGTAGGCGTTGGGGAAGTTGTCCCTCATAAATCATCACAGGCTATTAACCTTTATTACGGCAAACGATACAGCAATTACAATTTTCCCTCCGTGACATGCAAATTACTGTGGAATGCCCCTCCCACAAGCTTCCAAACTCCTATTATAGTGCAGCCACTTACCTGCTGTTCACCTGTAATAACTAAAGAGAAAATTAAAAACAGAAAATCCACATTATGAAATCTAACCTGTCCACTTCTTAAAACGTAACTGAATTATTCAAGTCTTTATGACACCTCATGCATTTATTAGAATGGTACAAAGTTATGCCAGTGCCATAATATTATTAGTGGTGTGATTTTAAGGGCTTGTGTCCACATAAGACTGTTTAATATTAAACAGTGAGCCCTAAAGTTCTGTGACTCCAGTGATAAAAACCAAACCCCTTCTCCTCTCTGACACCGGAGAAGAGGCAAAGCTGGCAAGCAGGACACGTGCAGTTTCACTTTAATTTCCTCTTTATATTATTGTGCTCTGTGTAGATGCCCAACGCAGGTAGAGGAAGTTTAAGGAAATTATTGTAGATCTCCTAGATGAGTCCAAATTTCACATATAGGATTAATAACCTCTGAATTTTTCTTTCAATCTATTTACCCTTTTTTTTTTACAGCTAACTGTTCCCAAATAAAGAGTTCTGCAAACTTCACTAATCCTTACACAAAAAGGGACATATCCTCCAACAGTTACAGGAAATATGAAAATGTTGCTAAGATCCAAAACCATCTGTTAAAAAAACCCTGCAGCAACATGTAACATGTGAATCTTCATGTCTTATCCCATCACTCTGTCTAGGATTCTGTTTCATTTCAGTACAAGGCTCCTCCTGAGCTCCAACCACAGCAGACATTAACAGTATGTGACATTTCCAACTTCTCCAAAGTCTCCATTAAAAGTCTGTGTGCCTCAGGCATGTGATTGCACTGCAGACCGAACTTCTGAGAAGAATGTGTGACAAAGAAGACTGAAGGTTTCCAGCGTGGGCTCCAGTATGAAGCTGTAGGTCACAAAGCACTGGGTGTCCTACTAAAGGTCTTTTCTGTGGGAGTAACTTTAGGTTCAAGTGTGTAATTCTTTTCTACTCCCCTTTCTTTCACCATATTTGCCATAAAGGTCAGTCCATGCCTGAATGTGAACGTAGGTTGAGAGTCTGTGGGATATGGGAAAATAAAAAGGATTTTTCTTATCTTCTACTGTAGTGCTCTGTGAATAATTCTATCCTCTGGCTTATCCCTCTTTTCCTTAGCAAATGAAGTTCTGGCAGTTTTGTGATGGGTGATCTTTATTAGGAAGCAAGGTTACACAAAGGTTGGGTAAACACAATTAGGCCGCCAACCTTTTCCTTTGGAGAAGCTGGGCTGTGACTCTAAGTGGCAGATGCTGCAGGGGCACTCCAGGTAGACCTGTCTGTTTAGTACAGATCCTTTCCCTGTTTTCCGGAGGGAAATGGGAGGAGAAATAAACAGCTCTGCTGTCTGCGAGGCGTTGCAGCCTTTTCTGAAGCAGAAGGCAGAACATCTTTTTATGCTGCTGCACATGGTGGCTGATGTAAGATTGCTACCCTACAGCAGCAATGTCTCCATTACAGAACAGAGCAAGCACTGACTACAAGACATGTGACACTGATTACATGGAAGAGAAAAAGGAAAAGCTGGGATGATGGTGGGTTGCAAGGAGGCTTGCAGATCCAGAGATCTGTTTGAGATTGCATCTGCAATTATGAGATTGTGTTCATTTATTCTCACCAAAACCTTGCTAAATTGCAAAAAGTTTATGTATATTTGTGAATATTGAATTCTGTGGCTATTCATTATCTGAAAAATATATTCATATAGACAGGTATAGATTACTTTGGTAGTCAAGGACCTAATACCGTTTGCCTATCAATTCTTATAGTTTCTAGCTTTTTGTCCTTACTCTGTTATTCTTAAAAATGATTGATATATTTTATTATTTTAGCTTTTTATACATTTTTCCCCCCATAGATATCACAGTATTGAGTAGACAGAAAGGCAGGAGGGGGAATGACACACTCAAAAGCACCTGGAGCCAGCCTGTGCACTATAGTACACCTGCTCAACCAGGTGACCTATGGTGGTGCTCCTTCTGTCTTTTAACAAAAATACAATAAAATGAAACCTATCAAGTGTTCCCAGTATCCCAGAGGTTTCCCAAGAAATATTTAGTAAAAGTCGCCTCTTTTTATTGTTGTTGAGGTTTTTGTCACTATTATATTTACATATCCACTGCATTAACTATTCCTGCTTTTAAATTATATTTATAAATCTGTGATTTATGACTCTATTGTGCCATAACTATAATTTACTTTTGTCTTGCCAACATTTACATTTACTTTCACCTTTGATTAATGACCCAGCAATGAAAAGAGGAAACATTGACCCCCGCCTTTGAATTAGCTCTGATAATGAATCTTCCTGAGGGCTGATTAACATTTGAGGTGTTATTGGTGTGTGTGTTCATTAGCTCACTCTGAGAAGCATGAGTGATAACAAATGTATTGATGGTAAGTGTCCAAGTGTGATTTATGCAGTGATTTATGCAATTATCTACCCAGTGGGCTTGCCAGAAAGTCCAGTGAATGTTATCCTTCACTCTCTAGACGAGTGTCATTCATCATAATATTGCTGAGTGCACCAAACACAATCTGGATTTGGGATTTGTAAACCGAGATCAGATGTGTTGAATGAGAAGTGGATAGAATCCATCAGTTGGCCATACCTTGGATGGAGGGTAGCAATATCTGGAAGGAGCACGAGGGCTCAGAGAACAGTGGTCCCAGTGGCAATGGGAACACTCAGGGG
>VUQK01026928.1:0-12401 GCA_015106715.1 Bujurquina vittata
TCATCAGTTCAGCTATTCCTCTTTTATCCTCGGTCACATATCACACTCCTGCTTTCTCCCCGTTTCTCCTCTCCCTCTGCCCTGTGTGTGTGTGTGTGTGTGTGTGTGTGTGTGCGTGTGTGCAGTGTGTATTGTTTTTGTGTATGTGTGTGTGTGTGTGCATGCTAGCACAAGGTCCACAAAGGTCTGGTCATGTGCTTGATAGCTATTTAAGACAGAGGAAGGAAATAAGCTGATTCTTAGGGGGGAACTCCAGGTCTGCAAACACAGGAGCAGCATGCACAGACAGAGGTAGGGGGACAAATAATACTGATTCTTTTTTTTTTTTACATGGTGAACTATTGAATCCCAAAAGTCATACAAGGCACTCGCAGTATGATCAACTGCTTTAGCACCTTTGACAAATGAAAAGTGCATATTGGACTAATGCACTGCTAATGTAGACGAAGTCAAGTTTTGTTTCAGATGATAATACAAAACAGAACGCAGCAGGTGATACACTGATTGTTGAGTAGTGCAATTATTTTTAATATGCTGAAACATTGCTCCTTTTACATTGGTAGCGTTTCCTAGGTGGTGTTTTGTTGTTAAATAATTGTTCCTGCAAATTATTAGTCACTCCTTCATTCATTTCTAATCAACAAACTTCAGAAGGCAGAAAAGGCACGCAAATCTAACTACAAAAAAAAGGTTGAGGCAAATCATTGCTTGCTGTCTATTGTTGAAAGAAGTTCTGCACTTGTAAGAGTTGAAAGCTAATGGCTTTGTGAATTATAAATAATGACTCGTGCTGCCTGCAGGGATGTGCAAGAAGTGAAGTTTTGGAATAATGTTAAGACAATTGGCTTTAACAAGAGAACACATACTGAGTAAGTTGTTCTGGAGCTTATTTCAGTGGCTATGGTGTGTATGTGCTGCATTTTTTCTTCTTAGTAAATGTACTCTGGGATGGTCCGTGGCCCTACACAACCATGAACATGAAAAGTGCTTCAGAAAAAGAAGGAAGGATGTGTAACAACAATTCTCAACATGTAAAAGATGCCCGCTCGCTTTGTCTTTCTAGAAAATATCCAACCTACTTTTTTTGTACCTTGTTCTCACAGCTAACTCACCTCATGTCCCCAAAATATCCCCATTTTCTATTTTGGTAGCTTGTCGAGTGTGGTTTTGGTGGTGACCTTGTGTGCCACCCTCACCCTGGCCCAGTTCCCGAGGGAGTGTGTCACTCCCGAGGGGCTCCGGAGCGGACAGTGCTGCCCATCCCCAGCAGGGGTGGCAGGAGACGAGTGTGGCTCCAGCACAGGAAGAGGGCAGTGTGTGACCATTGACGCTGACAGTCAGCGCCATGGCCCTCAGTATCCTTATGCTGGGCGCGATGACAGGGAGAGGTGGCCGCTGAGATTCTTCAACCGCACTTGCAGGTGTAACGGCAATTTCACTGGCTACAACTGTGGCCGATGCAGGCACGGGCTAACTGGACCAAACTGTGATCAGAGGGTCTCTGTGGGTAAGAGAGCGGATGCTTTTTTTGACCTAAAAATTCAAGACAATTTAAAATTTCTATCTTCTATTGTGCCCTTCAAGATTTCACAGGTCTACATCAGCCAGGGGAATGAAGGCAGCATTTATTGCTAGGGAAAAAAAGTGTTAATTTTTAATAACATTTTCTCTCCTCTCCTCTTCCCTCGTTCCTCCCACTCTTTAACAACGCTCCACTCTCTCTCTTCTTTGCTTCCTGTCTCCCTCCACCCCATTAACCTCTCTTCAGTGAGGAGAAATATCATGCAGATGAGCACAGCTGAGAAGCAGGCATTTGTTAATGCTCTGGATCAAGCTAAGAGGACTGTCCACCCCGACCTGGTCATCTGTACTAGACGGTACATTAGAAAAAACAGCACAACACTCATGTTGAATATAATTAGCTGCTTTTAAAGGGTTGATTTCAACCTATGAATCTCTGATCAATGCATGAAAAAGACACAAAGATTTGCCCAAGGACCAATAAGCTCAGTGTAGCCGAGGCTGGCAGTTGAGAGCTCTGGAGTATCTGTGGGTGAACCCATGCTGCGTTTTTTGAAATCTGAAAGTTTCTCTTGGCAGCTGTCTGTAAGAGCTCTAGGCTGAAGAGCAAATGATCAGTTTTGGCATGAGTAAAGGGAATTATGACCTTCTAAGTAACAGCACATGAATCTGTGAATAACCTCCCCCTAAATCAGCCGAGGATTGCAGCAGATTAATTTTTGAAGCCACTCTTACTTTCAGGTTGAAAAAATAAAACAACTCTTACCCTCCAGAATAGAAAATGTAATTTCTCCTATTATTAATGGTCACGCCCAAAATTTTTTGTTATAGGCCACACACTAAAATCGAAGTACTGCTGACTAGCTACCCCAGTGACTAAAATGTGTATAAAATACCTGCATATATTGGTGAGTTATCTACTGATAGCATTCCCAGGCTCAGAAGCAGTGTGTGAATGATTACAAAGCATCATGAAAGTACAGACCATTTTACACATGCATAGTTCATCTGAGGCCATGCATTCGCTTACTTCAAATCAATCAGGATGAGTTTGCAGGATTCAGGCTATCTTGGAGCAGTGTGGAGGAAAAAATGCAAAGTGACAAAGTGACATTCACCCTTTATCTTTAGGTACCAGGAGTTGTTCGGGCCTGATGGCAACACCCCACAGTTTGAGAACATCACCATTTATAATTACTTTGTTTGGAGTCACTACTACTCTGTCAGTAAGACGTACCTGGGGCCAGGCCAGACCAGCTTTGGAGGTGTAGACTTCTCCCACGAGGGTCCAGGTTTTGTCACCTGGCATCGTTTTCATCTCCTGCAACTGGAGAGAGACATGCAGGTGAGCAGAGATGGGTGGGAGGGAGGGAGAAAGAGGGGGATAGTGGAAAAGAGGAAAGGCAGGAGCTTTTGGGCTGATGAGGAAATGGAAGAGGAAGTTAGGACAGGAGTGGTGATGATGTGAGGGGGCAAAAAATGAAAATAAATGCCATGAGTGAAATGCTACCGTCAGAGAGAAAGGGTGACACAGGTGGGAAATAGAAAAGACAGAACAACAGCAGAAATACACTGAAAAGGAAAGTAGGGTAAGACAAAAAAGGATCTAAAGGATATGCAGAAGATAAAGACCAACCTGCATATTTGTCAAATAAACATTTCAAGAACGCAGTTCTTTTACAAACAACCCCACCCTGAACATTTGTCTTCTTACCTTGTTCGATCTTTGCAGGACATGCTGGGCAGCCCTACCTTCGCCCTACCCTACTGGAACTTTGCCATCGGAGGCCGCGAGTGTGACATCTGCACAGATGACCTGCTGGGAGCCAGGAGCACATTTGACATGAACTCCATCAGTTCCAACTCATTGTTCTCACAGTGGAGGGTCATCTGCGAGAGTGTGGACGACTACGACACTATGGGCACCATCTGCAACAGTAAAGACGGTCACAGAAACACACCTCACTGTGGAACAGTGCTGATATACAGCATCGTCTCAGCTAGCTACATTAGAAAAGAGGGCAAAGAGCTCATAAAGAGAGCATGTAGAACATAGGCTGCTATAAATAATAGCTCACAGCTGTTGTGCTAAATTCGATATTGCTCGCTGTTACTTCAGTTTGTTTGAAACTGCTCTAGTTGTTAAACATTGCCTTCTCGGTTGCTGTGTGTGTAACTGAAGTGCTGCACACTGCATCTCAAAATGCTGCTTTTTGAAAGGCTTTCTTGATTCAGTGAGCCTAGTTTCTCAGTGTTAATTCCTAATAGGTCACAAGATTTAACCTAGAATAAGGGAATTCTTATTCAGTAATAAGATAAAACTATGTAAGCTAGCCTTTAAAAGATCAGATTTGCAGGGATTGGCTCTCATTCCACACTGGCACCAGATTACAAGCCTAATTCACTACCTTTCTTCCACGTTCAAATACACCTTATTTATAAAGGATTTGTTTTTCATCCGGAATAGGCAATTAATTAGGAATGTCAATCATCTTTCCCTGTGGAGCCTCAACAACAAACTTGAAAAAAAGAGGTCACAAGAAGAAAAAAAATGCTTGGTAACAGGTTGCACACGTGAGTGGACCACATGTGAGTGATCTGTCTCGTTATTCCCTTTAGAGAGTCATGACAGGCCCGGTATTTCCTGCATCAACAAGCAACATCTCCTTAAATGGGTTAAGGGGGTTGCCTCATTTGTGCATGTGCTTGTTGGAGACAGGAATCTAACAGTCTACTGGTTCCTTTGATCTGAGGGAATAATCTTCAAACAGAGAGACAACTCAGTTATGTAGCCTTCTGTTTATGTACTTGTGCTTGTGTGTAGGAGAAAAAGCCTGAAAAAAAGAGAGAGATCATGCATGCAAGAGAGACAAAAAAGAAAAAAAAAAACTTCTGTTCAGTCACAAAGCTCCCACTCACTACTGTTGACTTTTATTGAATAATTAAAAAAGAAAACTGCCATGCTGTCATGTTTAAGCCTGATGAAACTAGTAGAGTCTCCCATAGAGTTATAAAGTGGTTAAATAATACATAACATTTTCAATCATATTTCTCACCATATCTACCGGGACCTCTGGCCTGTGTCTGAGCTTCCGTCTTAGTGTTCCACTAACCAAAAGTTATCTTTATTATTATTTTAATTAATGTAATTATATTTCACTCGACTGAGTTATCTTGGGTGCTGTCTTCATCTCCAAGGTACAGAGAGCAGTCCCATCAGGAGGAACCCAGCAGGCAACGTCGCGCGGCCCATGGTGCAGAGGCTGCCAGAGCCCCAGGATGTCCTGGACTGTCTGGAGCTCAACACCTTCGATACCCCTCCTTACTACTCCACCTCCTCAGAGAGCTTCAGGAACACCATTGAAGGTGATCCAGATCCAGTATGACTCATAGGTCAGAACCAAAGCAGTAGCAGAGATATAGCATCCTCCCATCAACCCCATCCAAGGAAATATTCAGTTTCACTTGGGCTCAGCTCAGAAAATAAAGCTGCTGAATACTGTGTGAGTGTATATGAAAGCACAAAGCCAGAAAAACACACTCACTCAATCCTCCACCCACATGCACATATGGTTAGCTCCAACACAACATTTGTTGTTCCTAATTTTGGTAAATCAGAGCCTTCATTAAATGCTTTCTTTCTTTTCTTTTTTTTATTCCATAATTTCTAGGCTACAGCGCCCCCCAGGGGATGTATGACCCAGTGATCCGCAGTCTTCACAATCTGGCTCACCTCTTCCTCAATGGGACGGGTGGACAAACTCACCTGTCACCCAATGATCCCATCTTTGTTTTGCTTCACACCTTTACCGATGCAGTCTTTGACGAGTGGCTCCGCAGACATCAGCCCGGTACACTTTAGTTAATACTCACATGCAGTAACAAAAATGATTTGGGAGGATCAATAAAACATATTCTTCCTTTATTCCAGGTGACAGTGTTTACCCTGACGAGAATGCTCCTATTGGACACAACCGCAGGTTCAACATGGTTCCTTTCTGGCCTCCTGTCACCAATGCTGAGATGTTTGTGTCTGCGCCAGAAAACCTGGGATACTCATATGAGGTCCAGTGGCCGGGTGAGAATCAGAAGGCATATAAACGTGTCCACATGCACAAAAGCCATTATTTCTAATAACCTCCCCCTCATTTCCTTTTACAGCTCGTGCCTTCACCCTGTCTGAAATCATCACTGTAGCTGTTATTGCAGCAGTGCTGGTTGTGGCAGCGGTGGGTGGTGTCATAGCCTGCGCCATGCGAGTTCGCTCCTACCACTCTGCCGAGGCCTTGGAGCCACTGTTGGGAGAAACTTTCCGACGCTACTCAGAGGACGAACGCAGGCTGGACAAATCACAGTCTGTTGTCTAAAATCCACGCTTAGCTGGAGAGGACTCAGCATTTGTTTTGTGTTTTTTTAAATTTCTCCATTTCTTCTAATAAAAGTGAACTGGTTTGAACCCAGGGATGACTGTGAGTGTGTTTTTATGAACTGAAAGGCGGGCAGGGTCTGGCGGATCTTTTGTTGAGCACATCCAGCAGATTTTCAGACTGCAGCCAGGCTTATAATAACTGAAGGACTTTATATCCAGTGCTCAAATAACTACTGGTAAACACTGCAAGACTACAAGAGCTGGCACTGAACCCTTTTCTCCATAGCTACATCTCAGAGCTGCACAATTTACTGACTCCACCTCACCGCCCATTTTCAGATGACAAATTATGTTTATGCATGCAGACCAAATAATCCGTTTCAAAGATAACTATTCAGTCAGGATCGATGTTTGTGCTCCCTTTCCTTTTATTTCCTTTTCTGTTGTTGTTGTGTGTTTTTGAACTAGGTCTATTTCTGTGTGAACATGCAGTACTTTTTGCCGCAGGCACAAATTTGCTTGTCTCAAGCCTCAGGCCAACTGGCAAATCGTACCATTTAGATGTAATGTTACTTCTAACTCAGATCAAGTCCATGCAAATTTACATGTGTTCAAAGCAGCAGATGTAGCGCCCTCAAGTGGAGCTAAGGAATTACTGCGAAAGGAGGAAATGGATATTTGTTTTTTCTTCATTTCAGGAGATGTTCTAAGCTTGGATGGATTTTTTAAATTGCATGTAGGGAATATCAAAGACATAGTTTAATATGACTTTAAAGTCATTGTGGAATTTTAAATCATCATTGCGTCATAAAGCTGCTAGACTGTCCACACTTTCAAGGATTTAAGACCACAACTTTTATAACTGTGGCCAAAATTTTTGTTGATACTTTTACATACATAACGTCGTGTGAGGGGTACAAATACGCACAGTTTATGATCCCACGGTGAAACTTTGGAGGCTTGGAGCAAGACTTCAGGCTCGTACCCAGAGGGCGCAACGTCATGGAGGTGGAGGTGTTTCATCTTTTTAATGTGAACAGCAGTAATAATAAACTCATTCAAACCCTGTGGCCTTAAATTTTGATGATTTTTAAGCCAGGGGTGATAAACATAAAAAAAACGAGTATAATTTTAATCAAAGCAGAGTAAAAAAAAAAATAATAATAATAAAAAATAATTTGAAAAAGAAGCTCATTTAAACCGCGAGAAATTCAGGGATTTTTTAATCAATAAAAATTAAATTGGTTAAAAAAACATAGTACTTAACTTTCATCACTTTAAAAAAATTTCTTGGTTCTAAAATTCTCGATGAAATAGTGGAAATCCTTATATTTTATCACTCATTTGTTGAAGAAAAAAAACCATTTGAACCTTGACATACCGCTTTTAATGAGACAGAGTGGCTTTCAAACTCATAATCAGATGACGTCACGCAGTCCTTGTCTGCTTGTTCATGATTCGTGTCTAATTATTTCTTGCTCCGGGCCATGCCACTGAGTACAACTGAGCGACACTGGCGTGCATGCTTTTCTTTTCTGTGCCAAATTTCAACTGAGTCCAGTTCATTTGCTCGTTTGTGGCAGTGACGTGGAACTAGTGGCACCTAAATCTTCCTGTTGGGATATTTTTATCTTGCTTTATGGGAATCAAGATTTTAACACCCAGCACTGGACTGAGTTACTGAGGATCGGTATTTTTGCAGTGCAGGCTAATATCTTGGAAAAGAACCGTATGGGAAGAAGGTTTTTTTTGGATCCGTCATAAGTTGGCTGTACTTTCTGTATCACCAGGTTGCACTGACAGCAAAAAGACACAGTCCTCTATGTTTATGAATATGGATAGATGTGACAGTCACACACAGAACAATCATTTGGCCACTACTACCCTCCAGAGAGAGAGAGGCTCATTAGTGCCTTTCAAGCATGCTCTCATGAAAGTCATCTTATTTTCACTGCAGAAAAAAAAAATGCATTACAGTTTCTGCAGCCAAAGAAGTCACTGTACTGCCTACGTGGTGTATGACCAGGGGTAGAAAAAAAGTCCTGTTGCATGTGACCGGCTGTCATTTTCCTCAAAATGTTTGACATGGAATCTGAGGCTTCTTTGGAAAAACAGCAGATCAGTTTTCTTGCCTGTTCTTAATTTAAAAAGGCGAAAAAAAAGTTAGTTGTAAGGAAATCCACTGAGGTCAAATGTGTTTGAATGAAAATACCAAATATACAAAGCGCCATTATATGACAGGAAACATCCAAGTCAAATGCAAAAAAAAAAAAAGAAGCATTATACCATTTCCCCATCTTAAAATCCTCCTCATGCCAACAGGCAAGCAATTGTTCATCTGGAGAAGGATAAAGCAGTCTGCGATGGCTGGGTTTCAATAAAGCTTGCAATGTGAACAGATGGCTTTGATTAATGCCGAGGCTCCAGACAGGATCTCCCTAGACGCCTCCTATTTCCTAAATGAGACATTTGTGTGCAAATGTATTGTTTGTCAAGTTGTCACCAGTAACTCCAGTAATTAAAGTGAAAGTACTGAAGATTAACCACAAAAAATGTCACAGGTTTCCTCCGCCTTGGTGTTTGTCAGACTCAGGTTGAAAATGTCTGTCCAAACTTTACGCTCGTTTCTTCAGCCTTCTCTATAATGTTGCCTCCCCTCTAATTTAAATGATCCCTCTTTCTTCTCTCCTCTCCTCACGACTCTTCTGTAACTCGGAGCTGCCTGTCATTCCGAGCACGACACACACTTCATCATGTCACCTTGACTAAACGTGAGTGACGCTGAATATGTAGTCATGTCTTACAAAAGACAGAGAGAAAGTGTGAGAGAGGAATAAAGACAAAGAGCATAACCGCAACACGAAAACACCTCCAAGGCAAAATTCAGTTCACTGGTTTGGAAACATCTGCAAAAATATGCAAAAAAAAAGACTCTTGCTTCTTCTATCCATTAAAAAATATGACTTTCAGCTCAGATGTACTCGTTTAACAGTTCGGGAATATTCTCAGATATTTGACATATTTAAGGCACTGTTTCACTGATAGCTTGTTTCCACATGTAAATCTGCAATCAAGAAAAAGGGAAACATTCTGAACTTTAAAAGGTTTTGGATAAAAAAAAAATCTAAAAAAAAGAGGACATTTAATAAGATCACTTACAGTAGATTTGGTTACACAATGATATACAATGCGTGTGGGCGTGCGTGCCTGTGCATGTGTGATGTGACTACCTACTTGAATGAAATAAATTACAGTGATGAAAACACAAGTATTTCAGTCACGTGAATCATCTAAATAAATTCACATGAAACCGTTTCTAATTTCACACCAAACTATTAACATCAACAATTAAGTCCTAAAAAAAGCAGCTGCTAAAGTGAAAGACTTTGAAAACACTGATTAATATTACACTGGCAAATAACAGCCGATACTCAGCAGCTGCGTCCAACAGAAGCAGCTGCAAAATGCTTTCCCCCCTATTTTCTATCCTGGTTAACATAAGGTGGTTAACATTGCTAATTATCAACATGTCACCTAAGACATTTCTTATTCATGAAATCATGACACATTTTTAATGATTGCAACACAACAATGAAAAGTACAACAGTCTTTCAAAGCAGACACCCTAAACCCTACGTGCCATACAAAAGATTGGCAGAAGCAATTGGCATGTTTTGAGTTTCGTTGTTTTTTTTAACAGCAGTATTAACAGCAATGTTTCTTGAGGTTTCAATTTTAGATATTTGGATGATCAACACATTCATAAGGTCAGAGTGATGTATTCATGAGTGTGTTTACGTGAGAAATAATGCACAACAATGCTAAACTATCCATCCATCCATTTTCTGTGGCTTATCATGGTCAGGATCACGGGGGTTCCCCAGCTCAGAGTCCCTCACCGATGACTGAGCTTAGTGGTCATTCTGGAGGGACTCTGACTGGACTCAGCCATCAAGTCCACAAAAGTGCTTTGTTGACTGGATGGCAGCCCAAGATGGAGGCCTTGGCGGTCCAATACCCAGCTGCCTAACTGGCTTTAAGGGCGTGCCCCTACTATATTTTTAAATAATTAACTAGAACAACAAAAACAGTTTGTTACCACAGTCAGACTGTGGGATTGACTTATTGATCACCTCTTTCTGGTATTTTGGGTTTTATAAGCATCTCGTCTGTGGTCATTTTCCTAAAAATAATGTTCTTATTTAGTTGAAATAACACGTTGACTGGAAATACTGATTGTAAATATAGCTGTGTTTGCAGTTGGAGGTAGCATCCACAAATTAAATACAGATTAATTTAGACTTACATTAACTACTGTTCTTATAATTATGTATTATTTCAGCTGTCCATATTTGCCTCCTGGGGTCTATGTGAAGCAGCTCTACAAGAAACAACTACACCCATCTGGGACTGTTTTAGTAAGACGTCATGAAATTGAGATCCAGTGGTCCGTGTCTCATGACAGAACAGTGAGGACAACAGTTCCTTTGGTCTTTTTCAGAATTTCAACAGCTTCAGCGTGTGTCACACCCTCCAGGCAGTGTCCATTAACAGCAATTATCTGATCTCCTCCTTTCAGCCTGCCATCCTCAATGGCTGCTCCCTGAAGTACAAAGTCATCATTATATATGAATAAGAGGGTTTTAACATTAATATGACAGCACACATATCAGGAGAAATGAATGAATACGCGGTTAAGTGAAAAGGAATTAAGGAACGAAACAAAGGCAAGCAATCTTGTTATAACTGTCATAATGTAACAGAATTCCTTCCTAAGGTATACGGCACTAAGTGTTTAGCACCTGTTACAAGTTATTTTACAAGTTATAATCCTTCCTTTGTCTTACACTGTAATGCAAAGTGTTAAACTGATGGACTGTTTGCACTGAATGCAAAAAAAACTACACTATAACAAAAAACAAAAAAAATAAGGAAATTTGTGTTTGGTTATTTATTTGTAAAAATGCTTCTTTTCAATAAAACTTATACTATTGGAAAACCTGTTTATTTGCAGTTACAGGGTGCCACATTTGTAAGGAAAATGCATTTGTGTGTTGAGCAGTTGTGTATATGGATTGCCCCTATGAAAAACTTGCCAAATCTTCTCTACTAATGCCAAACAGCTTATTCTGCTCCTGACTCTTATTTGGGGTCTTTTGTTGGATTGAAAGAATGAAGTCTGAAGAAAAGTTGACAATTTTACAATTTATTCATTAACAATCAGGGGCCTCAGTAGCATGTGGAAGAACCACACACATTCTTCAACCAGTATTTATTGCAAGTCAGCCAGTGTGAATGTGTCGGTCACTTTGGCACAAACCTGATCCCTCAAGTGTTCAATGGGGTTGAGGTCAGGACTACAGGCCAGCCATTCCATCTGCCCCACTCCCAAATGCGGAGGGTATCTCTGCTAAACCTGCTCTGTGGGGGTGGGAGTTGTCATCTTGGAGGATAGAGTTCAGTCCCAGACTGTAGCGATATGGGATTGCTGCTGGTTGCAGAATCTCCTCTCTCCACTGAGATTGCCTCCAATGATGACAAGTCTGATTGTCAGCAGCTCAAAACAATAGCAGAGTAAGCTGTTTGGTACTAGCAGATATTTAGCAAGTTTTTATGGGCGCAACCCATGTACTCAACTTTGCTGCTCAACCCACAAATGCATTTTCCTTACAAATGTGGCTCAATTTAAGGGGAAATAAATTCCATTCCAACAGTATAAGATTAAATGCCAAGAAGCATTTTAACAGCAAAGAAATAATCGACCAAACACACATTTGCTTACTTTTTGTGCTGTTTATATTGTGATGGTATTATTGTAGGGTCTTTACCTTACAACAGACAGTGCCTTGAGGAAACTATTGCTGTGATTTGATGCTATATATAAAAATTAATTTAATACAGCAAAACCAAACACAGTCCCTATTATTTCACTTGAATTCCTGATGATCGGTAAAAGTTTTGTTTTTGACAGAGAAAAAAACTATAACAAGATGCAATGTTGAAAGTAAGGATTGACATACAGACTGCTGCCAAACTGTTTCCTAACATTAAAACTTAATTTTTCTCTACAAAAGGAGACCTGACTGATGCTTTCTCACCTTGTCAAAGACAGTTTTGATGTAGATAGGCAGGTCTCCGTGAGGGCTGCCAAAACCTCCTACAATACTGAAACCAAGACCCGAGGTGCCTCTCTCCAGAGTGATCGTCTTATACATGCGAGCACTGTAAAAAATACATTGCAAAACAATGAATGTTCAGCGTGCCAGTGTGCATGTAAATGAAAAGAAGTGTCACACAAGCTTTGTACTAATGTTTAAGGTCTGCGTTTGTCTTCACTCAGTAATTAAACTGCAGAGAAAAGCAACAGCAGGATGCTGTTAGCAAACCAATTCTTACCAGAGACTGTTGTGAAAGCAGGGCAGGCCGCTAGGCTGGCCTAATGACCATGCATGCACATCACTGTGACCCTGTTCACTGCATCCCTGAGAAGCTGCTGCCAACTAGACACACA
>VUQK01026931.1:0-13121 GCA_015106715.1 Bujurquina vittata
TGTCAGCTGCAGGAGGCAAACTGTTGGTATTGATATGGCTGCATGATCTGATCTGATAGTATTTTTTAGTATTGATTGTTGTTTTTTTTGCCCACCCTCCCACTGGGGGGGGGGGGTGATTCAGTGAACAGGCTGCCGTCTGCTGCAGTATTTTGCACTGTTGTGAATACACTATTGGGCTTTTCTTTCAGCTGCTTTTTGGTTTGTGTTGCGTGCTATTGTTTGTGCACTGTGGGCTTTGTGTGTAGCGCGAGTAAGAGTCGATGTAGGCTGGCTGGTGTAAAAAAATCAGACCTTTTGGCACCTGGCAATGGCTCGTGGATATTTGTGGAGTGATGAAGCAGTTTTGGAAAGCAGCCAATAAAAATCAAGCAGCGTGTCTGTTTTATATTTGGATTGTACTGGATCGTCTCCTGCAGCTCTTTCACTGTTTTCTTTATGTCTTCATAAATGCACACTCTGTTTTCAGTGCCATTTATTTTGACAGACTTCTTTTTTAAAACACAAGTACACATGTCTCATTATTCTTTAAAAAAAAGTGAAAACCAAAATTACATTATAGCAGAATTTTTAGGGTGCTGTCCGTCAAAATGACAAATAACACGGAAGTCTAATGCAGCCGCTGCGTCATGTCGGCTTGCATTTGTTTGTCTCCAATTTCAGCACAAATGTCAAAGTTGTATCCAGAACAAATGTCAGACAACGCAGGGTTCCTCTAAAGCATCCTAAAGTTTCTGAAGCAGAACCCTCAGATAAATGGCCTGACATGTCGGGACTCAAATTACAAGCTGGATTTTCTTGGCCATACCAAAATGCAATCTTTGCACATCTGCCCCACTCACTAGATCTGCTTTCCTACAAGCTTCTCCACTTCTACAAAATGAAAATCATCTTGAGGGATGTTGGCCAGGACAACAAGTGCACAGCGCAAGAGAATCACTTCCACTGAGAGCCATGAACAGAAGTCACACTTTGAATGCAGCTAAAGTCCAAATACACACACAACTTTTTATAAAGTGCTGAAATGTTAATTGTTATGTAAAATTTCAGTGTAACTGTGAAAGCAGCCCAGTTTGCGTGACGTGGATCACTCAGCTGTGAGCTGGACTAACAGAAAGCTGCTGTCTGTTGAGCCATGTTGTGTTGTATTTTGTGATTGTGTATTGCTGCAGATGTTACACACTACTTAAGAGTTTATTTGCATGCTTGGAACCAGCAGCCAAAGACTTTATTCACCAACCAGATATAAGAACCATTCGGACACAGCTATTTACTGCACAATCAGAAGTCACAATAAGTATTTGTGCCACTCCAAACCCCAGTTCCTGTCCACCACAGAGGCCTGACACTTCCAGGTGTGTCACTGCTCCTGTTGGCAGATTTGTGTGTCTGTGTCCATGACTACACACCACACTGCACACTAACTATATCCTCTAAATATTATAAATCTCTCACATTTCAAAACTTGCTATTAAAATTGCTGCCTCTCTGTCACTCTCACAACAGATTACATTTTTTGATTGGTTGATGTGGTGATTTATCCTCCAGTAGATGTTAGATTCAACTCATTGAATCAAACATCTATTGGTGGAGAAAATAGGGAAGGGGGTGTCACGTTTTGTTTTTGCTCACAAGCACTTTCTGCTACCAAATATCCAGTTTTTGCACTTTCTCCCTGCACCAACTGCACAGCACGTGTTGTCATTCTACTGCTTCTCACTGTATGTAGTGCTTTTCCCCTCTATCAAGCACTCAAAGCGCTTTACACACCACGCCTCAGTCACTTCTTTCTATCAAGCATTCACACTCTGAGAGTTGCATCAGAGAGCAACTTGGGGTTCAGCATCTTGCCCAAGGATACTTTAGCATGTAGACTGGAGCAGCCAGGGATCGAACCGCCAACCTTCCGATTAGCATGTGACCTCCTCCACCTGCTGAGCTGCACTCACTCACATACCTCTCATTTGACACAAGTTGAAACGGAAACTTCTGTCACCAACCCGGGTCCTTCTGCTACATCATCTTAAATCGATGATGTCATTTGGGTGCGCCAGTGGCTTAGGTCATTTCAAGCAAACGTTGCTTGTGTTATTTAGGAGACCAGCTGGAAGGTGAGCGAGGCCAGCAGTAATAAAGGTGCATTCAAACTGTTGTACCAAGAGAAATGGAGTTGGGGTACCCTTGAAAGAAGAGTATGTGAACAGTGTTGTGTAAGTGAGGAGAGTATTAGACAGGCTAATGGAAATCGAAGGGATGACGTTGAATGTTGTCAGTGTGCATGCCCCGCTGGCCGGATGTCCGCTAGAAGAGAGGAATTCTGGAGTAAGTTGGATGAAGTGGTAGAGAGCGTCCCCAGGGGGGAGAGGGTGCTGATTGGAGCAGACTTCACTTCACATGTAGGTAACGGGAGCAGAGGTGATGAGGTGCTGGATAGGTATGGTGTTAAAGGGTAGATGATTTTACCACAACAATGCAAATGAGCAAAGCGAGGTGGCACAGGCAATAAAGAGATATGTGAGGCTGGACACTAAAGGAAGGAGAAAAAGACCTATTTGTGTTTTTGTGTTGAATTAAAAACTGCTTGGTTTCACTATACCTACTGTTGTCTTCAGCGAACAGTTCCCACTGGCGCCCTGCTGACCACCAGCACCGGAGGTGGTTATTATTAACCCTGATTGATCTGGTGCGGAAATTGTTCTTTATGAGCTGCATGTTTGATTTGGCTAAAATTTTATGCTGGATTTCCTTAATGATGCAACCCTCCCCATTTATGTGTGATTACAACTGGCTTGTGTGCCCCCTGTCTGGGTAAATGTAATGTAATTATGCACACACTGTAATCTAGCTTTAGCTATGTGTGCAGCTAACACGTGTAATGTAAAATATCATGACAAACATGTACCTATGAATCAACATGATTCAATTTCTTTTAAGGAAAATCAACTTTTTTTTCCCACAGAAAAGGATGGTAATTATACAGTCACAAGTTTAATACAATTTTATAAATATGTTACATTCATTTTAGATCAAATTTAAGATAAAATTGTTCAATTCAATTCTATTGCTGTAAATACATATCTAAAATCTCAGTGTCTGTAATTTTGCATTGATTTGTTCATTAATGTTGTTTCATTATAGAACTTTAATTTTTTAAAGTTAACCCACCCTGTCCTGGCTCTGCCTCAGGGCCTCCTCCCAGTATGCCCGAACCACAACTGGCTCCTTTTGATGAGGAGGAGTGACAGGTGTATTCTGAGACACTGCCGAATGACTGCACTCTTCATCCTATCTCTCAGGGAGATGCCAGCCACCCTTCAGAAGAAGGGTATTTCTGCCGTTGCCATGTGTATTGTGTTCTTTCAGTCACATAGGTGAGGGAAGGGAGGTAAGTCGACAGCTTTGCTTTTACAGCTCTGTCTTCACCACAATGAAGCGGCGCAGCATCCACACCACTGGAACCACAGTCTCCATCCGTCTGTCAATGTCCTGCACCCATCTCCCCTCACATCCTTGAACTCCCTCACTTCCTGCCATGTCAGCCTGAGCATGTTTGATCTTTAGCACTTGCATGGGGGACCACCTGTAAATACCGGGTGCTGTCTGGGCTGGCTCTTGCTCAGGTGAGCAAGTGACCTACTCGTCCGCAGGTTCGTAGTTCGTTCCCTGGCTGCGTCGGTCTGCTAGAATATTTCTTTTTTTTTTTTTAAGAAAACTTGTTCTTTTTTAATGGAGCAGAAAATTTCAGTTTTATTTTGGTATTTTTCTGGTGCTCCAGCTGCCAAAATAGTTTTGTTTTTCTACAATGTTGAAAATGGTTTTTTTTAAATTGGTATTTTTCCTCTAAGTTGCCACACCATTTCTTTTTTTGTTTTTTTAACAGTGCATGCATTAAGTGGATATGTCTCAGTAACTGTCCTCATTTCAAAATTGTACCTTTATGAGGGCTTGCATGTTGCTTAATGCATCGATGTAAAATCCAAACATGTGCTTCTTCAGTATCCCAGGATTAGCTAAAAAATAAGTGAAAGTACTCTGATGTGATCATGAAAACATAAATGAATTGCCAAAACCGGGCTCTAAACTACACAGCAGTATCTGTTTATTATCATCAGTGAGGAGCACGGCGTAAAACATTATCAAGATAATGTGCCTATTCTGTGAATATTCTTACAACACTTCATGCTAAAGTCAGACAGCAATAAATTCAAAGTGCACGCTTGTGATCTGGTTTGGTATGGCTGACTTTCTTTTTCTTATGAAAAGTAAAAATCCCCTGTTGACAGCCATCAGCTGACTGTTATCTGAGGGTGAATGGCATTGATGAGTCAGCTGATTGCTGCACTCATAATCCCACGTCAGAGTTTGTTTTAAGTACACAAAACAGGTGTTGCGGAGCAAGAGACAGATAGCAGAACCGTCAACTGCATTTGCAAAACAATGAACATAATGCAACAGATTTGTCCATCATTTAAAAGACTTTGCATAATTATGCTCCCGTTGAATAATTCTCCATAATTGCCCATGCACTAATGCTTGCTAAGAAAGCAGCAGCGAGCAGTAAACTGACAGCGAGGAAGTATGTTTGCTGTAATTGTCGTCCCGTCTTTTTAACCTCCAGTTTGAAAGGCCAAATGTATTTAAATCTGCATTGTGTTTTCCGTTTCTCATTTAGATGCCACATTGTTGGACAAAATGCTAGAAAATTATATCAAATCGGAAAAAAAAAAAAATCATTCCCACCGAAGCAAGGTGCAAGAAGGTAGCAGTTTGGGCCCACGCAGGCAATTTCTTTAGAGCCAGCTTACACCGCAATCACAACCATGGCTGATTCCTTCTCTTTTCTTTTCATTCCTAAAGTAATTGAAGGTTAGTTTGTAGTAGAAGTTTCTTCAAGTACTGCATGACCCGACAGCCGCTCATTATACACTCGAACGCTGCATGAATTAAAACACATGTTTAACATTAGGTGTTGTCAAATGTGTTTTCTTTTCCTTAAAGCTGCAATAGAGATACCTGATTAAAATATTATTTTTCTTATCAAGATTTAAAAAAAAAGGTATCAGGTACCTTTGGCCTGGAGAACCCACTTAAGCTGTGGTCAAGCTCCAGTCAGTTCTTGGCAGCCCCACAGGGCCCACGTTGTCTGGCTGAGGTGCTTTAAACCCCAGCATTGTCAATTCTTGATTCCTGTCTGGGAAAGGTAGAAGCAGACATCCCTGTTTTATTTTTTCCTTTCAGCAGGTGCCAACACCTGAAGGTAAACAACATACAGAAGGGCAGCAGGGTCAGAGCAGCGTCTGGACTCAGCCTCTCCCCACAGACCGAGCCTGTCAGAGCCCGGATCTGGCCTGTCTGGAATGCAGAGAGGAGCTGAGCCACTGAGGCACCTGGGCTTGACATCACGTCACGCTCTGGGTCAGGGACTGTCACGGAGAAAGGGGCTGCCTCCTGCAAAACCTCAGCTTTAATACGCAGACCCCTGTGCAGCAGGGCTCAAGGTTTGGGGGCTTCTTCAGTCAAAGGTTGGTGCTGGCTTTGCAGGAGCTAAACGGGCTTGCTAAATGATAACCTGTGATCCTGCACTCAAGATTTACCAGAAAGGGAAATGGATAGCGGGGGGGCTAAACTGGCTCATAGGGTTGTGCTTGGTCATATGAAGGTTGGCGACATGCAGCCTCTTGCATCAGCACACTCATCTGTGGCCCTGCAGATGCTGCTGTGTGTTCCTTCCCAAGAAATAAAACACATCGAAAATAGTCATAGCAGGTGTCAAGAGTTATGGCAGCCCATAAAACACTAGAGGAGAGACTGCAGTTTATGCTGTGAACAGGCAGGGATGCTGCCAGTGAAGCAGAAATGACATGAATGCTTTCCTTCACTTATTCGCTCGACACCACTCTCTTTATATTTCTCACAACTGTGCTCACGCAGTCCGGTCTCTTTCATTAATCCCAACATGCACGTCCCTCACTGCTCTCACATCTTTAGAATATGTCACAGTTTGTTACAGCGAAATAATCCACACGGATGAGAATACTGCAGCACTATATTGAGGTAGTGCTCAGTTAGTAAGTTCTTTATTGAAGCTATGTATCATGGCTGTGGTGCATAAGTGTTCACATTAACCATACGTGTTCAGTTTTCACAGTGGAAAGCAACAAGCCTCTCCTCCATTGCAGTGGATGCCACAGACGTGTTCTGACCCGAGCAGATTTCAGCACGAGCCTTCCTGCTCTGTTAAAGTTGCACCATTTAGTAAACCTGAGAGGGAAAAATCCACCCGTGTCCCCGAGCAGGCTCTCCTCCACACACATTTGGGGTGGCTGTAGCTCAGGAGGTAGAGCAGATCACCCACTGATCGGAAGGTCGGTGGTTCAATTCCTGGCTACTCCAGGCTGCATGCCAATGTATCCTTGGGCAAGATACTTAACCCCAAGTTGCTCTCCGACGCTAGCGTTGGAGTATGAATGTGTGTGAATGTTAGCTAATTAAAAGCACTTAGCTTAGTAACACATGGAAGTGCTTGTATGAATGGGTGTGAATGGGGTGAATGTAAACGTGCTGTATAAGCGCTTTGAGTGCTCACTCAGAGTAGAAAAGCGCTATATAAGAGCTAGTCCTTTTACATTTATAAAGTGCTCTGCAAACCTGGGGGTGCAAAAGTGACCCCCTTAAACTGCTTTGTGCTTTTAGTTTCCTTGTTTTCCAGTGAGCTGTCGGTTCTGTCACTAGTTAGCTAACATAAACTTAGCAAAAACCCGCTTGGCGTGGGGCGTAAAAAGATTTCATCGGGCGAAGTGGGGCATGATGGTCTAAAGTTTGAGAACCCCTGATATAAGGCAATGTGGCATATATCTGTAAAAATATGCTATCCACTGCACAAGGTATGGTAATATTAATCTAAACAGTTTATTGTGATGGTGTAAGCGCTTCAGTTTGATTAGAGTCAATGTACTTTCAGTGCAGTGGGGTTAAAACATCGTACACGTAATTTAAAATTGCCAAAAGAAAATATGACAAAGAAAGAAAACATGCACGAGAAAACGACATGCTGAAGCATGCGACTTCCATTT
Source organism: Bujurquina vittata (assembly GCA_015106715.1). NCBI lineage: Eukaryota > Metazoa > Chordata > Actinopteri > Cichliformes > Cichlidae > Bujurquina > Bujurquina vittata. The sequence continues at coordinate 7,074 of VUQK01026931.1, forward strand.
TCATATACATAATGTTTATTAGTTATGTCATGTTGCACATGTTAACATTAGAATCATGTAACTGTTTGAAAGTTGCATTGATTTTAAATCTTTTCTTGAAATGATAAATTATCACTGAAAATGTCCATTTTGAAAATATTGTTAGTTTCTACTAGAATCTGAATCTTACAGTGCAATATCAAATATAACAGTGACTACTGATATTTTCATAGCATCTTGTTACATTTTTGCATTTAGTAAATTTAGGGGGCAAATGCGGTCTGATTGTGCACAAAAAGGGAATTGACGTCACAAACCTCGAACAAAGTGCTGTCGAGGTCAGTTTAGAGTCCCGCACTCCGATGAAGGGTGACTACAGTGCTTCATTTACTCAAATATGGGTTTACTGCTCACATCAGAGCACAATCAGTTAAATAAAGAACAAATCGAACATCTTGCTAATGTTGAGGATTCCTGAATTGTTCTAATTGTGATTACACATCAGTTTGAACAGTCACCGATGACCCCTTATTAAGGAGGGGTCATCGGAGGCAAATGTGCCAGTGCACCCGGAGGCCAAATTCAACCCAAACAGCTTGAAGCTTTTCTCTGTAACTTAAATAGCAGCTGCAGCTAAAAAGACAACACGTCAGGTACTGCAATGCTTCATAACACACATTTCCCCAGTCGTTGTTGTAATGGAGTATGTGATCATGAGGTAAAAGAAAAAGCAAGAGCTTTCTTTAGACTCACAGATATGTATGCGTAAAATAATTACAACACTGGAATTCATTTATACGACATTTTCATTTTCAACTGACTTTTGAGGAAAGAGCAAGAGCAGACTCGAGTGTATGATTCACGGTGTTCACGCTCACTCAGTGCCACCTTTAGCTGAGCTCTCCTTCATTCTGAGACAAGGCTTGTCTATTAAAACTGCGTTTTTAAAAAAGCTTTTCACTTCAGTAAACAGCTCTCCATTCACACTTGCAAAGTCCCGCTTCACTGAGAATAAACTACAGAATGAAACAGCAACACACACTTTTTGTTGAGGGCAGCAGTGATACTGAAATCCCACGAGACAAATACACAGACGCTCATGCACAGACACACAGTTATGCAGTGTCAGCAGTTTGTGTGTCTCCTTAGGTCAGAGAGTCAATGCGCAACCAACAATGAAATAGGAAGAGAGGGAAATAAAGCGGGCAAATTTCTTCTGAGAAGCTTGGAAACAAAAAAAGAAAGAAAAGAGGAGCAGGGGAGGATCTGAGACTATCAAAGTGCTCCAGTAAAAGCCTCAAACATGTTCTGGTCGCTGTCTGACAAGAGAAAGGTTATTCTGACGTATATTTTTAAAGTGGCAATCCTGAGTCAAATAAATATCTGCTAACCTCAACACAGTGATGACCGAGCCCACCCACCAAGCAAAAACTAAGTGGAAAAACGACATTGTTGGAAGTCTAAAGTTTAGATTTGCTTAAAATGCATGCAGATATCGAGCCAACCTCTCGAATAAGCAGCAGAGGGAATAACTGTCCAGATGCTCATGCAAATACACTCACCATGCTTAAAACATTGAGCTTTAATCCTGAGAAACATATTTTACATGTAGATATATGTGGCACCATGCTTTTATATTAATTTTACACTGTGTGAGTCTTTTGAAACCAAATCTTGTGTAATAAAGCACACAAACACACACAAGTTTGCTTTGCTGGAATCCACGATGGCTGCAAGTTAACATTTATCTTTAAACCTCACGCAGCCTGATTTTAGCTTTGACAGCTTATGCAACATTTAGACATCTTTTATACCTCTAATGGACAGAAAATTGCTCAGTGGGTAATTGTGAATTGGTAAAAGGTTGATATAATAGCCTGAAAAGATAACTTTTTACTTTATCCAATCCAATTTAGAGATAAAATGATGTATTTTTAGAGGTTATTACTGGCTGACCAGAAAACAATGTCTATGAATATCTGATATTTGGGAGGACATGGCTCCCTGACTAAAGTTCTCACATGATCACAGATGCATCCACAAATAAGACAATGGCAGCTTTCAGCATCAGACTAATATTACAGGTAGTAATGGGAGACCAAGGAGCAGCAGGCAACAGGCTGCACACCTCCAACTGAGCCACTTAACCATCTTTGATTGTCACTTTCAGCGGGCCCTGCTATTGGCAGACTCACCACTGCATGGAAAGAGCACAGTTACTCACAGATTGGGGGGGAAAGGACATTTTCTTCTAGAGCTTTTCTGCTTGCAGAATTCTGTACTATTAAATCATGTTTGATGTTAATAACTAGAGGAGCCACTAAATTAATTATGATTTAAATCTTTAAGATTGACACTTTAGCTAATCACACGTTTCATTACAAAACCTGCTATTATAAATTAATTTGCAAATCCATAAATCCACATTTTGATCACAGTGACTGATAAAGAGATAAAGTTCAGCTGCATTTTTTTCTTTTCATCATACTGTAGCATTTAGCCTGCTAGCATACGTGTTAGAACAAAGCAAAGGTGGGAATAACTGGACTGTTATTAGTTATGACGTGTTAAATTGTAATGTAAAATTAATAACAAAGAAAGTGACTGGTTTCAGGGTGAACTTCAAGGTACTCCAGCCTTCAAATATGGATTTTTTTTTTTTAAACCTAGAAAGACATCATTCCATGTCTGTTAACACAAATTAGCACATTGTGCTCGAGTAAACAACAACAACAACAAAACATTGGGGGGCAAACAAGTTAATAGAAGAGAGTGTGTTACCATTTATAGAAAAGCTCGTGTGAATCACAGCCGCCGTGCAGCTAAAGCTAAAGCTGTAGCTGAAAGCAAGCCAAGCAGGAGTTTTCTCCTGTGCTTTGGGAGAAAGTGAAGCAAAGTTTCCGTCCTGGCTAGGTGGCCAGTAGCATGGTTAGAGGGAGATTAGAGCTGCTTGTGTAACACCTTTAACACGTGGGACCGAACAAGCAACTCGGCCTGACCTTTTCACATCCCTAGTGGACCAATTGTCCTGCAAATCAGCAACATGGCGAGGATCATGTTTGAGCAAGAGCTTAACAGCTCAGGAAGCCTGTAAGATGGTACTTGATGACTTATTAGGAACAGAGAGAGGCACAGAGAATAGAATCTCTCTGCCAGCCCTGACCTCCATACGGCTGCAGATGGCTCCCAGGCTCACGCTGTTCCCATGGTACTTGATTAGTTGGTCATTTTGTAATGCAGACATGCAGGAATGTTGACAGCTAAAGTGAGCAAATGAAACAGCTGCCTGTATCGAATGGTGTTTGCTTACTTTTTGTGAGAGTATATTTGTCCCTAACTTGGCTTTGTTCACACTCTGGTACCTTTTTCTCATTGGAGGTCATTTGGACAATTTCAGAGCACAGCCTGCATTTTGTTAGCTAAGGGAACTTCTCCAGCTTGTTTCACTCCTCTCCTTTGTCTCCAGCCTTGTATGTTTAAAACACAAATTTAAATTTGTGGTCTTAAAATGAATATTGCCAGGGTTAGAGTAATAGAGTAAACTAAAAAGAAAGCAAGCTTCGGATAAAGTTTTAAACGAACGATGACCGACAAGTGCCCCTCTTTATCTCGTCATCATAACACTGAATTCATCCACTTTGTGAGATTACATGAATTGTTGAGCTCTTAGGGTGCAACAGGACAATCTTAAATAATAACACGCGTGTTCTATCAGGTCATCATTAAGATAATATAATGGAACATAACCTTCAGGTTGTATTCCATCAGAAACTTTCTCCTAATGAGAAAACTGATCCATCAACCAATTTGTTGCTCTTCATCAAGTCAATATGTTGAGGCAACAAGTTGACCAAACTTGTTGGTCAGCCTTCCAGACATCTCACAGCTCTTCCACTAGTTGCTTTTTCAAACTAACTCTTAGATTTGCCTCTAAGGTTGATCCCGCACCAACACTTGCCATTCTGCTGGCATATTAGTTATTTGAGCAGTTAGTTTGAAGGGCCTATTTAAAGGACTGGAGACTTTAACTACAAGTTCAATGTGTGTGTAAAGCACTACGAATGAAATCACCAATGAGAACCTGGTGAAAGGAAAGTTGATGCTTCTTCTTCCAAATAAAGTTGAGGTAAGTTCCTTGCATAATATGCTAAGCTACATACACAAGAAAAATAATTATGCTTGCATTCATCCTTACTATGGTAACGGCCTGTCACTACACTGTTAGACTGTTGTGTAACTTGGTCTATGTATGCACCAGTGCAACAACACTATGTTGCCCAGTTTGACTGTTGATTCGGGGCAGGAGCAAGACCATTTACGCCATCACATCATCACATCAGCGTCTCTATGTTGCCTTCAACCTTTAGCTGGCATAATATTTTAGACTATAAGTCCTGCAAACTGCATACCACCTGACAGACTGTGAACTATAATTTAAAAATGCAATTATTACATTTTTATATATCTAGATCAAAGATAGTGTCTTTCTTGCTAACAACGCAGTGCAGAAAGAAAAAGATTACCAAATTGTAAAAGGTAACACAATCCTAGAGACTAAACTGAAACTGCATTGCGGAGGAGTGAACGACCAACAATGCTCTTGTATTACTGCTGTGGTAAGTGTGTGACGCTCTCAGTATTAGTCACTCTGTGCAGCATGGGGTGCAGAGCTTGTAGCTAACCATACTTCTGTCATAGCGAAGAAAACAGAGTCTGACGGATATCTGATGGGAATCACAAGAGGAACATTCGGAATCACTGAATCGGACCCCTCAACCAACCAAGAAGTTTGTGTTTCAGTTTCCTAGTATTTTCTAATCTAATTAGCAGCTGTTTGTGTGTATATTTTGTGTGTGTAGAGTATATGGCTCAAGTGGAGCTCACTAGCTGATCAATTAGCAGACCAGCTCTTCTCCTGCAAGATGGGAAGATGGAGGAAATGTTCTAGATGTAGTTCATCAGAATTCCTCTTTTGTGAAATCATAAAATACTACCCCAGAAGTTAAAAGCTCAAGGATTTGATATAGTAGTGGCACCTAACACTATCATTACTACTAGCTTGTGAGCCATAGCCTAACATTAATCTAATCCATTAGTCAGAATTGGACAATATGAATGTTGATACCAGCTGAGAGACATAAAAAGGCTGAACTACCCCAGTGACTTATCACTCATCACTGACAAAAAGGTAATGCAGGTAAAATGATCCAATCGTGTTTGATTATGCAGTTACCATGGTTGCCTCACCAGGTACCACATTGCTTCTGCAAATTGTGGCAGTCTATCTTTGAGATGAGAGAAGGGTGCTTTTCATAGATATAAAAGGATAAAAACTGTCATGTGATAGCTCACGGTTACTGCTAAACATAACAAAAGGACATAAGTGCAGTCCTCACCTTAACTGATACTTATAGACAGCTGTTTCTTCATGTGTACTTGAGTGGTTTGAATGCCAGAGAGGGTAAATTAGCTGAAATAAGCCCATTTAGCTTACCTAAGGTTACAGACTGCCCAGATTTGTTTTATGTTTCTTTAATGGAGCGCGAGGAAGATATTCTGCCTCTTCACATCCATCACATCAGGATGCAGTCCTCTCCAGAGCAGCTGTGGTGATTCTTCTGCTGTGTAGGTTACAATGTCACGGTCCCAAGCACCACTGAACACGTCTGTAGATCATCACAGTTACCTCTATTTAGACCCCAGTGAGACTTCAGAGTTGAAGCTCTATCTTCCTATAAATGGGTCAACAAGGTAATTTACCCTGGCTTAGAGCCCAGGGTTACTCTGAAAACTTCTGATAGCATTCTGCAGGTTTATCAGTGTTCGGCTGCACGGCATGTGTTTGCACTGACTACCGTCTGGCTTTGAGACGCTGCAAAAATAATGGTTTTACAGAATAATCTTGACTCAGAAACACTTAAGTTATGTTTTTATAATCCACTGATAGAGCTGAAAATCCAAGTGGAGAAAGTGGGCCTTGAATTAAAATCACGACTGCTGATTTGTGTGTGTGTGTGTGTGTCTGACATCATTGGATGCTTATTGTAGTGACATGAAGACAAATATAAG
>VUQK01026933.1:8177-18535 GCA_015106715.1 Bujurquina vittata
TGCATACCAAACAGGCAGGTACAGATGGCAACCTTAGGGCTAAACATACCCCAAGGGCCTGTCTGAAAGTGTGTGTGTGTGTGTGTGTGTGTGTGTGTGTGTGAGAGAGAGAGAGACCGAGAGAGAGAGAGGTGGAGCAGCATGTGATGAAAAACAGGAAAAGGTCAAGTGCTTGTCCAACTGCTGTCAGCCACTCCCTCCTCCCCGTCTGTATCTTCATTCTTCTCTCCAGTCTTGCCTACACTGACACTTTCTTTCTATTATGGACTTCCGATGGGTCTTACAGAAATCGAAGAGACATACAAAAACTCCTGGATGTCTCATATTGTAGCTTACACTGACACACAATTCACAAAATATAATTCCCATGACCACCATCGTAGGAGGTGTAAGTAACTACCTTGGGGTGCAACGCCAGATTTAAGCCAGTGCAAAAATGTCCAAACTCTACACAGAACACCCTGCTGTGCACTGAGCCATTGTTATGGCCTGTTTTCATTCAAGGTGACTAGTTTTAGAAACCAATTACACGTGAACTTGTTAAATCAGTAAGTTAAAAGCTATCAAAAGCTGCTTTCAGTTTTTCTGGCTAAATGCCAGAGTCCAACAGTCTCCATTCGGTGCAGTGAGTTTTTAAAAAAGCAAAGATTTTAAACAGCATTCATGTTAATTGGCAAAAACATTCCATCCGTACAGCCTAACTACATATTCAAATTCAGCTTGATTGGAGAGCCGGAGCCAATTCCAGGACACTAATGGAGACTTGACCATACACGGGCGCAGGATACAGAGGGAAAAGACAGACACGGAAACACTAAGAAAAGAGGCGAGACTAGGACAGACTGAACTGAAAAAGGAACTAATATCATCTAATAGGGAGCACAGAGGATGCAAAAATAACTGCAACTGATAATCAAAAACGGAATCCTGATAAGTAAGATTGGGAGGCCCTAAGAATATAAATACCAAACACAGAGACGAGGACTAAACCAGACATTGAAACATAAGGGAAACTGGAATACGTAGAAAGTCAGAGAATACAATATAACTGAAACCATGAACAGAACTAGATAAGAACCCAAAACCTTGGAATATGGGCACATGGGGCTAACACAAACACCGATGGCCATTCACAGCTACAGCCCATTTAAAATCACCAATTAACCTAACATACATGTTTTTGGGAGGAAGCTGGAGTACCTGGAGAGAACCCATGCAGGCATATGGAGAAGATGCAAATTCCACTTAGAAAGGCCCCAGCTGGCTAGCAGATTCAAACCCATGATGTACCTGCTGTGAGATGACAGCACTAACCACGGCACCACCTGGCAAAAAAAACAAAAACGCCTTTGTGGGTTTGTGTGTATTTAGCTCTTGAGCAAGCCTGAAACCTCCAAAATGTCACCAGGGTAATCAACAAATTTTCTGTATAAACAAAGTGTTCAGAAAAATTTATGTCATAAATCTGACACTGGACGATGATCACGTTTGATAAAACACCCAAAAATAAGAACCTCTGTAGTTGCAAGTTTACTTATGGTGACTTTAAAGTAGAGACATGGTTTCAGATTTTAAAAGAAACAGCTGGAGCGCTGCCACATTGTTTGTAGGAGTTAACATATTTGGTCTCTGTGAAATTTGTTGTGTGTATGCAAGGAGAAAATTGCGTCTGAACATGCAGTGAAGCAATCCGAACCGTTGTGTGACATAGGCTGTGTAACTGGTCCCTTACCTATGGGAACAGTGGAGCATCTGCTAGATACTGTTTATTACAACAGCAGCTCCCATGCAGAAGTGGATAAGTGCTTCCAAATGCTCTGTTGGGCTATCCATCGTGTTTGCGCTGGAATCCAGCACAGCCCAAATGTTGCCTCTTTATTTGATTCACAGCTGACTTCTATAAGTGCGTATCATTCTTTATCATCCATAAGAGGAAGATTAGCTCCACATAGATTTTTTTATATCTATTTCATGACAGCATGTTTCCTCTCAAGGTTGCATCCGAGGGAAGTGAGATCAGAACCTGTTTTTAGTTGCCAGGGAGACGAGCTTTGGCAAAGTGAATAGAAACAGTCTGTGCCATGTACTGTACAGCAACTGTCTGATTCAGTTCACAGTGAGGTGCTTTTGATGGAGGAGGCTGTTTCATTATCGTCTCTTGTCTGCTGGAATCCTGTACGGCACAAATGTTCACCTTTTTCTCCGCAGACAATTCTCACTGAGACGGTGCAAGATGAGGAACAGAATAGATATGGAGGCTGTAACTGAGTTTTCTTTTCTTTTTTTAATTTAATGAAAGATATTGTAGCAGGGGCAAAGCCATGGCAGTCTCCTTCTTCAGCTGTTAAAGTGTTCCTAGCTTCTCAATAAGAGGATGGATCCAACTGCTTGTTTACAAAGCTCTGGTGGTTGTAGGAGAATGACAGGCTTTGTTCAGCTCTTGCAAACCCCTGCTGATGTGCTATGTACATTTTGTAATACAAGGCAGCTAAATGTCACTGATTATTCCTTTAAGAAAGCTGCAGCCTTGGGCACTGAAGACATCAAAGGAGTCAGAACAAGACAGTGATCTGTAGCAGTTGTTATCTGAGGACCACACAGAGACTTCAGACCTCAAGCTCTAATCTAGATCTTAACTGCAAAACACTGGCAAATCACAAACTTACTCTGTGCAGGATGTTGGCCCTGGCTGAGGTGAAAACTTCACCACAGCAGCGAATTTTATATCAAACAACCAAAGATGGAATTAAAGTGCAGACTTTCAACTTTAATTCAAGGAGTCTAACAAAAGTATCGCATCAACTGTTTAGGAACTACAGTCATTTTTATACATACTCCCGTTTTCAGAGGCCCAAGAATAATTGCATAGTTGACTGACAGTCATTTTCATGGCCAGGTGAGGCCCGTTTCCCTGTCATTTTGTGACAAATTAATTAGCTAGAAGCTCTGGAATTCATTCCAAGTGAACTTGTACTTGGTAACTCCATAGAGATGTCAATGCAATGCTGAAAAACCCAAATAAACCTATCAGAGAGATAGCAGCAACTCTGGGATTTGGTACAATCTGGTACATTCATGAGAAGGAATGCACTGAGCAGCTCAGCAGTAATAAGCCTGAAAGACCACAGAAGACAACTAATGTGTATGACGACAGAATCAATGCCAGAGTTGTGAAGTTGTTTTTCTTAACATCTACCCAAGTCAAGAACATTCCCGAGGAGGTTGGAGTGTCATTATCAACGTCTACATTCAAGAGATGCCTTCGTGAGCAAGAACTGGAAGGTCAGATTCTTTGGACAGATGAAACCAAGATGAACTCATACCAGAATGATAGGAAGAGAAAAACACGGAGAAGAGGAGAAACCGGCCATGATCTGAAGCATACCACATTATCTGTCAAACACGGTGGAGGCAATGTTACAGCCATGTATGGAACTGGGCCACTGGTGTTTATTGATGCTGTGACAGCTGATAGAAGTTGCAGGGTGAATCATGAAGTGTACAGACCTATACTCGCTGCTCAGATTCAGCCAAATGATCATGAACTGATCAGAGAGCACTTTACAGTGCAAATGGAATGGATCGTGACAAAGCATCCTGTAAAAGCCACCCAAGAGTTTCTCAAAGCAAAAAAGTGGGACATTCTTCAATGGCCACGTCAGTCACCTGATCTCAACCCGGTATGGCATGCGTTTCAGTTACTGAAGACGAAACTTAAAGCAGAGAGACCCACAAACAAGCAGCACCTGTAAGTGGCTGCATTAAAGTCCTGGCAGAGTATCTCAAAGCAGGAAACACAGCATCTGGTGATGTCTATGGGTTCCAGACTTCAGGCAGTCGTTCAGTGCAATAGATTTTCATTCAAGTGTTAAAAACTTAAAATGAGGTTAATTTGTCCAATTGCTTTTGAGTCCCTGAAAATGGGGAACTGTGTATAAAAACTGCTATAAATCCTAAAAGCTAATACAGTACTTTTGTTAAAGCCCTCGAATTAAAGCTGAAAGTCTGCACTTCAATCACAGCTTAACAATTTGATTTAAACTCCACTGTGCTGCTGTACAGAGGCAAAATTGTCATTGTCCAGATACTTATGGGCCTAACTGCATATCAGACATGAAAGGCTTTGCATTGTTTAGCTGTCTGCTCTGCAGCTTTACCGTGTTGGTGAAATCGCCCTGCTTTCATACGGTAGCAGACAGACACAGATAGTCCGGACACATATGGAGTATTTAGCAGCTAAACAAACTCATTGCGGCAGAACCAGACACAGCATCTTTGTTCAAGTATTTTTTTTTCCAAGCTCCTAATCCCCACACACACTACCCACCATGCAATGCAGCTGGCTACCAGCAGTCTGGAGATTTTAGTCTGTAGTTGCTTATATAGACTCAAGCAATATGTTATCAGCTAAGGTAATTTTGCAGGTTCTCAGGACTCCCTTGGGAGTCACAAAGGATTTTTAAAACTCTGCATAGGCAGAAATACTCTCCTGCACCTATGAATGAAGCTCCCTTTGAAAAGCAATGATATTAATTAAATGGTTAAGATTATTTTATGGAGAATTATGGAACTATACATAGTGCCTTCTCGTGTAGAATATGTGCATGTGTCTTTCTGTGTAAGGGCACACGTGAAGAAAAAAAAAAGATAGAATCTCACAACCTTTTAAAAATGATCCATAACAAATCACTGGGACTGAAGATGATGATCATTTAAAGGATGCTTAGGTTCCCACATTGCAGTGATTAATAAAACCAATTAAAATGGGTCACCTGTAAGAAAATCAGTCAATACCTATAAATGCTACAGATATTTAGAATATTGTTGATGTTATTTGTAACGCCTGTACGTATCCTACTACGACAAGTCAAAATGCAGCCTGGTCTCGTGGCAGTTCATGAAAAAGTGAAAAAATGTGATAAAGTTTTTGTGTAGGACATGAATTTCCTTTTTTCATGCAGTCTACATGACTTTGAAACTAATGTAGTTATTTTGCTGTACCAAATATTTTTCCAGAGACTCTCTACTGACAGGACTTGTCAGCCAGGGAAATTGGCACGATGGAGCTTTTAAACGTGGTAACTTTAGTAATGTAACCAAAATCACGTTCTTTTCCTTGCCTTAGTAAGTGATGTGCTGCCTTAATCTAACAAAGTAAAAACAAAAGTCAACACAGAGTGAAAATGACACTTGTAGGATCCATAAACAAAAGAAAAATTGTCCATTTCTGCCTGTGGAAAAGGAGTATTACAAGTTACCAACCCTAAAAACCTTTAAACATATGTAGTAGTTATTATAGGTGTTTTGGCTGTTTCCCCTTGCCACACAGACATGCTAAATTAAAGTAAATATCACTCTCTGTGATAGACCTTTATCTCAGCATGCATTTTGGCTGTGATGGCAGGAAAAACGCTGGTGTTAGTTTGATACTAAAAAATGGCTTCATTCCATTCACTTGACTTGGTTCCAGCATTGTTCGTGTTGGCTCACTGCAATGGCTAAACTGGGACACTTGATGGAGCGTTAACAAAATTAGCTTCACGTCTATTCGGAATATCACCCTGTGTTGTCGCCATCTGAATGGTTTTCTCCCTGGCTTTTCTCTTTCTTCTGTTTTCCCTCCAAGCTAAATGCAGCATCTGCTTAACCTGACAGATAGAAACTTTGCTCGTCCCTGACTGTGGCCTGCCGGTTGGCAAAATCAATAATGGTGAAGGGAAGGAAAGAAACATTATATTGCCAGTTGAAGCATAAGAGAAGAGATAACTTTTCTTCCTTCACAGTTTTCCATGATGGCTTTTTGGACTCAGGTGTGAGTGTCTTATTGATTGGTGATGTCATTTAAGCACTGCTGCTTTTCCCTTTGGGCTTGTTTTATTTGTTATTTAGCTCTACTGATCCCAAGGGTGAGGCTTTTGTTGCATCAGACGGGTGTGTGTAAAATACTTTTTATTTTGCCTTCTTATGAGTGGCAGTGATTTTCTGTCTTATAGCTTCACATCCTTCTTCAGATGGCATAGTTTTGTTCTACCCTGCAAACATCCTTTTGTCCTCTTGATGTATAAAGAACTTTCCAGCTTGGACACTCAAGAACCTGTAGAATTAAATGATTAATAGTAAACTAATTTTGAGAGGAGAAATCAACAAATGTGTTGATCCATCTTGGAGTGATTGCAGTGATTGCCCTTGGAGGACACCCCCACCACCACCACCCCCAGGTTCTCGACTCAACTATGTTTATTGGGTGAAGACAGCTGCATGCCAGGTTGTCAAGTGGGAGACCTCCTAAAGCTGATTAATGGTGTTTCAGAGCATTTAATGCCCAGATTTCTGTTCATTATGACTTTGGTTAATCGAGTGTAGGTTTCTGCTGTTTTATATGTAAATGACAGCTGGCAAAAGTTTTAAAACATGTTTCAGTATAATGAAATGCATTCATGTTGGATCATTTTAAATAAGATTGAGCATTAAGGGATCATTCTGGTGTAATTCAACTTGTATTTCCTCTTAATGTGGCTATTCTGGCTCTTTGAGTCAGGCCAAAAGTATACATAGAAATGAAGGAATACTTGTTCTCCTGTAAGCCAAAGCTGTTGGCGTTCCAGGCAGCTTATGTCTGTTTATGTTTGGCCAGACTAATGTTTTTGCTTTTTTCTTTTTCTTTTTTTGACCTCATATGAACTGTAATTGAATTCGCGGTGCTTTACGGTGGCATTATTGTGATGTAAGTTCTCATTAAATTAATTGAAATTAATAGTTCATGCTGTTGAGTAATATTTTCCAATAAAAACACTAGAAAACAAGATTGGATGTTTTAGCTTCAGAAATCATTTGTGATCACTGGAATCTTAATTTATGCTAGACTGGTGAACATGAATAGTTAAGGGATTTGTGTTTCAAATAAAGCTCCTTTTGGCTGCTCCCTTATTCACAAGGGGTTGCCACAGCAGGTTGCTCTGCATGTTTGATTTGGCAGATATTTTCTTATACCACATGCCCTTCCTGATGCCTCTGTGGAATTGATTGCAGTGCAATCAATTAAACTGGGGGTGGCTATGGCTCAGAAAATAGTGGGTCATCTACCAATCAGAAGGCTGATTGTTTGATACCTGGTTCTTCACACCTGCATGTCAAAGTATCCTTGGGCAACATATTTAACCCCAAGTTACCCCTGATGCATCCATATGAGTGCGTGAAAGGTTAAAAGTGCTCAAGCATAGAAAAGAAATACTTGTGTGAAGTAAGACAGCACTTTAATTGAGTAGAAAAGCACTATATACATAACTATATATGTTCTGCAAGCTACTATCATTTAAACTTGTGTTTAATGCATTGTCACAATCTCCACTGTTGAGTTATGGTACCAAATTAAAATATGAGAAGTGTTTTCCAGGACATTCTAACATTATAGCTGAAGCAATGACCACATCTTAATTTATACTTCTATACAGCCATCCAATGTCTTTGGACTTCAGGAGGAAGCTGGAGAGAATTCCCAGGAAGAACTAACACAGGAAGAACGTGCAATCACCACACAGATTTAATTCATGCTTAACACCCCACCACCACCACCCCCACCACCCCTTAAGACCCTTAAAGAATAAGGGTCTTATTTTGACTGGATTACATGCATAAAATACATTCAAAATACTCAAATACATTACACCCCTTTAAAAAATGTCTTCATTTAATTTTTATTAATTCATTAAAACATAAATAAATGAAGGACGAAAATCTTGCATCTCCCGTCTGAATGATTCTCCTGCGTTTCTAAAGCACTCAGATCCACTTGTTACACCCAGAGTGCCCTTATCATGCGTTCACGTGCTTTTTTGTTGCCCACCAGCAGGGGGGGCTGTTGTTGTGGTAATAATGCTGTCACTTTTGATGCACCTTTTTCCCTGCTGCGTGTAAGAGTTTGGTAAACATTGATAAGGGATTTCTCAGGGATGCACAAACTCAAAGTCATCTTATCTGTCCGGTAAATCTGGATTTCCTTGCACTTTCACCACAACAAGAACTTGAAAAGAACTAGAAAAAAAGTTGCATGTGCCACAGCGTGGTTTGCGTCTGTTTGCAAGAGTGAACATGTGTTAGTGTGGAGCTCTCTGCGAGTGTTATCCTCTGTGTGAACCAGGTTGTCGGCAGGGGTGGCACAGTGCAGGCTGACACAGTTGCATGGGAAAGAGAGTGACTGGCTGTGCTTGTGGGTTCAGACAAGCGTGGGGCAAACAGGGTTCGACAGGAGACATCACAGAAAGAACAACAATAAGATTAGGAATCACCCGTCCTGCGCTTTTACCCACTCTCCTGGGAGAGCGCTCTCCAGTTTGGTGCAGAGCTGCAGCCCAACACACCCGGCTCTCTTTGTAGCTTCATTTCACTCATATTATTCAAGCCATTATATAGAGTAATATCACAGATACCAGCTATGCTTTCATTCTTTGTGTTTTTTATGTGTGCAATATCTGGTTCTTTATGTTAGATACAGCATTCTGAAATTTAAAAAAAAATCTAAATCAAATATGAATCATTTCAATAAATGAGAAAATAATGACTATTCTAGCAAACCAGATTCTGTTTAATATAATATGTGACTTGCTTGGCTCTGATGATGCATTTATCTGCTTCACATTTAATAGAAGGTGAGTAACAACCTAGCTGCAGCTAGTTACTTCTCTTAGTTACACTTATCCTCTGCTATTCTGGGCAGCATCTTCAGATCTCGGCTGTTCTCCTGCAGCTCCCCTGCTCCTCTCTCCTGCTGTCAGTACTACTAAAAGACACCACTGCTGCTAAGGAGAGGCATCACTGATCAGTGCTTTCAAGCCGGGTTCTCACCAAGTTTCTTCTGCCCATCCTTTACTCTCAGTGCTGCAAATTCTGCAGATTTCAACATCTGTCTGAGTCTTTCTCCTGCGTTATCCTTATTTAAATGATTTCCAAAGATTTTAGTAACATAAGGTTTTCTGCAGGTTGTGCACACAACAGTGTTTGGTGATTAAAAACCAGGTCTGAGTGTTATGCATTATGAAGCATATAAGAAGGCATATTAAGCAGGTAGCATTATAAACGGATCCGCCTGTTATTCCTCAGGCAGCCAACGACCCTGTCAGTCTGGATGGTGTGCATCTGTCTCAGTTCAGCAGGTCTGGACTTCTATCATTCGCCTCTGCTTCTCTCCCTTCACCCTCCATCAGCCAGCTGTGCATGAACTCACCTCTTTACGTCGTCTCCTCTTTTTTTCCCTCACTTTAACTCGCCTCTCATCTGCTCATTCCTCTCCCCTTCTTCAGCTCTGATTCAATGCCACCTCCTGCTTTCTACTTCACAAACCAATTATCCAACTAACTCACTGTCACTTCTGCTCTCACAGACCTTTCTTAAGTCATTTTGTTTTTACATCCTCACGTTCGCTGTTTACCTAGTATTTATCTGGCATTTTCTCAAACAGATGGTTCGCCGGTTACGCAACACATTTATCCATGTAAGCGTGAATATGTCAGAAGTGCTCTGCACATGGTGGGGCTGAATTCAGCATCGTCTCTCTCAAAGGAATCACACTGATCCTCTTTGTACAGGAGGCGATGTAAAATTTTTATCAGGTGCAAGCAGAATATGCCGCTGTTGTCATTCCAATGAGCCATGGGCATCTCACTTTGTTTCAATGGGGATTTTTATTTGAGGGATAATACAGAACAAACGTGATCTCTCTCACACACACAATGCTGAGGAGAGATCATAGGGTGAATAGAAATTACAAAATTACAATTAGAGTGAGCGTATCTCACCTCACCTGTGGTTCCACTCAAGCTCAGTGAGATTCAAAAGTCCTTATAATGGGCAAAAAAGCCTTTTGTTTGGCTGACATTTGAATTTTCTTTAGCTGATTTCCAAGAAATTTATATAAAATTTAGTCTACATTAGTCTACATTTAACTTAAAACTTGTAGTGTCGTAACGTGTTGTAGTTCAGGTAAGACTTCCAACTGTTCACTGAAAAGTTCTTTCTCTGATAGTGTAACAAGGAGATGGTCATATCTATATTGCATCTTATTCCTTTAAATATCCAGAAGATTGACATCAGTTTTAGAAAAATAACAAACTGCATAAGAAGTGCGTAACTAACTCCGGAAAAGTCAATTTGAGGATCTAAAATTTCATAGCAAGTGTGCAAAATTTCATTTATTAAGAGAAAGAAAAGAAATCTCAAACTAAAAGTCTTACAGACCTGTGCAAAAGTCGTGAGCTTCCTTTCCTTTCCTTTCCTGTGGGCGTCTGTTTCCTTTTTTTTTTTTGGGACTTTGGCTGCTTTTTCAGGATTTTTCTCTCCTGTCCTTGTCCCTGTCCTTTATCAGG
>VUQK01026933.1:37101-47504 GCA_015106715.1 Bujurquina vittata
GGTTTATTGGATTTTTTGATCATGGAAATTTGGGTAAATGGGAATTGAGAAGAGCTCTTATGGGGGGGGATAGTTATGAACATTAGGCACCCCAAGCCCTCTTACCCCCCCCCCCCTCCCCTGGACAGTTTGAACAGGCTTTTCAGGGCATAGGCACCTCACACGCTTTAAATGAGACAGAGTTTTGGTGTAACTCGATGCCCAAAATGGGCAAATGTTTTTAGATTTCAGCAAAAAATTTCAAGGTTGAAACCTCACTTTGAGCTCCTTCAGCAATCACCCACACACGCGTGTGCTCACACATACATGCGCACAAACCATCTCAGCCTGAGCTATGTGTTGATGAGACAGGAGCATGAGAGCTGTATGTGCATCGCTAATGTAATTCCATCTCACCAGATGGCCTGTCTTTTTTTTTTTCTTCCTAAAACACAGTTTTTTTTCTTCCCCATCTCTTCTGATCCTCTCTCTCTCATTCCTCCTCCTGCACCTCTTCTTCTGTCTCTCTCATCCACCCATTTTCCTTCTTTTCACCCTCCGACTTAGTTTTTACAGTTTCACCTGTGCTTTTCTTCTTCTGCACTTATTTAACAGTTCATCCCCCCCTCTCTTTGCCCCATCGTGTGAGCTTAAGCAGGACTCATCATCAGTCAATCAATGACTAAGGTTCTTACGCAGCAACTCTGGCTCCATTCGAGTATTCTGCTGTGCTGTTCTGCTCACTCATGTACTCACAGATGTCGAAGCCCCCTCGTTCAGTTGTTATCTCTGTGGCTGTTTGATCAGTCAGATTGTGTGTGTGTGTGTGTGTCAGACATTAGACTGACATGCTTCCTATGCTCAGGGCTTTTCTCCAGAGGCACGTCGGTCAGAAAAGCTCATTTGATTGGACTGATGCTACAGGCCCAGCTGAGTGATAGCTGAGCTGATTCTAATGCACTGCAACATGTGTCAAACACAGAGCGACACAGTGGTTGCATTCCAAAACCAAGAATACTGTGCACACTCACTGCTCCCCCCAACACACACACACACACACAGACTTTATCTGCTGCCCTTGAGCAAACCACGTCAAGGCTCATCATCATAGGGTCAGTCGGGAAAATTAACTCTAAGGGTGTTTTCTGTTCTCCAGCTTGTCATCAAAAAGGACCATTAGGGCTGTAGCATCAAGGGTACAGTGAAGGAGGTTTTTGTTTTGGATTGCAGCCATGCAGCAAAGTATTCAGGGGAGCTGGGGATTTGAATAGCATTCCATTACAGAGCACAGCAAGGCGGGTGATAAACCCAGATTCGCCTCTTTTGTTGTTTCTCATTTTCCGTGTCTGAGTGTTATGACTCCAAAATGTGCTTTCATGGCATAAAACAATTTTTATAAAAAGAAGTTAGTAATAGGGAGACTCCAGTATTTTTTTTATTTTTTATTTAGGAGGTTTCCAAAATAAATGTTGTGCTGTCATATTAAGTTCCGAATGTGTGCTCCTTTCCTCAGTATCCCGGCTGAATATATGACTGAGCCAACAGCAAACGCAATGATTCACAAGCGCTGATTTATGGTGTTTTCAGTTTCCATCAGCAACATACATAAGTTGTATAAGCTAGAAATCAGATTTAAAATGTTTACAGATTTCTAAAAAGCTTCAATCTTCAGACTGTCACCTATGCTAAATGCATGTTTCTCCTAACTACTAAACATTTGTCAGGTTCACAGGGAATGTCATCCCTGACACTTGGCATTCAGCGCTTTTACTTTATCATTTCACCCCAGTCCTCCAATTTCCACCTTTCTTAGAAGCACAAAAAAAACAAAAACACTTAAAACATGTTTTCAGGATATTGAAAAGGAGCAGGCGGGCAAACAAAATTGTTTTAGGGTCAGTTGTAAAAGCTTGGCACAATACCGCTCCATAAATCAGTTTTATAACTCCAAGGTTTGAAATCCTGCTAATGTAGACCTTCATGAGCTGTCTTACCTGCCACCTCTCATTCTCTTTTGTTACTTTCCACTTGCTTCCTGGGAGATCTGAGCTCATTTCATACACATTGCACACTTCGTTAGACTCTAACCCTCTATAGGGCAAGTGACTATTTTGGGGTAATTTCTACACCCTTTTTATATGACGTTCATCCTGTGGCCTAATGTATAAAGTTTTAATATGTATATTTTAATGTTCCTTTCACCATATGTTTTTTTTCCTTGTATTTTTTTTTATATATACACTTTTTTTGGACTTTTTTTTTACAAGTTAGAGGCGAGGAACCAAATATGGCAACTTCATAGACCTTGATTTCTACATGAAAAGGAAACATTCTGTAAAATGTCACAAAAGTAAAAAGTAAAAGTCTTATGTCCTTCAGCAACACTCTAAGACTGAAGTTTTGAATTTCAAAATATGTCAACGAGTGCCCTATAAAGGGTTAAACATTACTGCCTCTATGTACACCCCGGCCTGTCACATTGGCTTTGCCAAACGGGAGAAAATGGTTATAGTAACATTTTTTTTTCTGCAGCTCAGAACACATCTCTATAGTGTGGGGGTTGAGTGTTTACATTTCCAGTCATGAATAAGAGAGTTTTGTACAGGACTCCATAGAGTGCTGTGAAATCTAAGTCCACCCCCATAATTCAGCAGCTTTTATCACCAACAGCTCGAAGTAATTGTTTTCTGTATCTTTTTCAGTCTCTCATATGGTTGTGGAGGAATTTTGGCCCACTGTTGTCTACAATGTTGCTTCAGTTCATTGATGCACAGCTCTGTTGAGGTCCCACCGCAGCATATCAGTCAGGTTGAGGTCTGGACTTCGACTGGGTCATTGCAACACTTTGATTTCTTTTTTTTTTCTTTTTCAGCCATTCTGTAGATTTGCTGCTGTGCTTGAGATTATTGTCTTCAGCCAAGCTTTACCTGTCAGAGAGATGGCGTCACGTTTGGCCCCACTAACTCACATTTCACCCCTCCACCACCGTGCTTGACAGTTGGTATGAGGTGTGGTGCTGTGTATTACGGCCAAACATCTCCACTTTGGTCTCATCTGTCCAAAGGACATTGTTCCAGAAGTCTTGTGGTTTGTTGAGATGCAGCTCTGCAAACCTAAGCTTTCTAGAGAATTGCACAGTCTGCCCTTGGGTTGCATTTGATGGGACGTCCACTCTGGAGACGATTGTGGCATTGTGAATGCTCCACACCAGCAAACTGCCAAAACCTCTGCTTTTACAGAGACTGTCACACTTGCTGATGATAGTTTAATCAAGTGTGAGTGTGGTTTTGTTTATGTGTTTGTTTTTTAGCAACACCTGACTGCTACTCTCAGTAACGGTGTCGTGTGAAAACCTTTATTTTCACATCACTGTATTAAACTCACTCGTCAATGTATTAAAGGAACAGTTTGACATTTTGGAGAAATAGACTGATCAAGATCCTTTTGAAGAGTTGGCTAAGGAACCCCAAGGCTCACAAAATAACATAAAATGTAAAAGTAGATAATTTACATGTTTTATGGGAGTTAAGTGCAGGAGTATTTCTTGGATGGGAACACAGATTTTCTGAAGCTTTTAATTCCCGTGAGGTTGAAAGACTCCAGATTCCCCAAATTTGGCTCAAACAAATGCAGACTGTTACATAAAATGCACCTTATCCAGGACTTGCAGTGTTGCGAAACACATTTTGACATAATAATATGAGGTAACGTCAGTCAGAAAATGTACTGTAGTCACAAGATAATAAAAACTTAATATCATTTTAAGAGCAGTCACTTGCGATATCCTGTTCATGTGAGCGATGACATTGTTTAGTCTTCAACCAACTGAACTATTTTGAACCAATAATTTTATAACATAACAATAAATAACAAGCTAATTAATATCACCTATTTTCCAGGAGTGCCTGATCTTTGTATCCTTTATATAATATCACTCAATATTTGATTTGTTTGATTTGTTTCTCTTTTCTATGATGGGTGTTCTGGAACCCCATTTCAATATATGTTTGACATATAATGACAATAAATTGATTCTGATTCTTATTCAATATCACCTCCATTCATATCTTCTATTCTATCTTCTAGCCGGCTGAGTAGAGTTTTGTCAACAAATGTAATCAGTAATGAAAACAAAACAAAACAGCCTTGTAGATTTTAAATCCAAACCATTTACTTGCTTACTTATTTACTTACTTTGTTTTTTGTTTTGTTTTTTACCTAGACAGCCCACTTTGGCGGTCAAAACCAAACCACACAGTGGCTCCAAGTGAACAGGAACAGTGAATAAAACCACAATTATGAAGCCTGCCGTAACAAAAGTTATTTCCAAAAGACCTCGAACTTGTGTCATGGTAGAGAGCCAAATGGATTATACTCCTGCAGCCTTTCTGACCCCTGAAGCAGAATCTTCCCACCCTTTTAAACTAGAGACACTCCACATATTGAAGAATGCAACGGCCACCATTTAATGAGGTGATAACTACAAACTAGTCATACGAGACTATCAACAAGTAAATGGGCATCAGTGGGGTGATCGCATTTGAAAGGGGTGAATACACTGAGCAGCTCTGCATTTCCTACAACTTTAGGGACCCGTTTTATGCAATAGCAATTTACCCAAGTGCATCAACATATTCATCAACTAAAATGTGCACACTTTTGCACTCAAACGCACTCACAGAAGCACGCACGCGCGCACACACACACACACACACACATAAAGGGTGAATAAAGCCAATCAGGAGAGTCTGTCATGGCTGGCAGTGAAGTGGAGAGCCAGTCTCGGCTCTCCCTGAGGCCAGATGAAAATATATAAGATGTACATTCAAAGTTCACTCTGAAATCCTCCTCTCTCTTACTGTCACTCCACATGACTCATCCCATCTCTCTGGTTCTGCTTTTTTTTTTTCTTCCTATCACATACACACCTCTGCCCACAAAATATAGACCCTCTCGCACACATACACCTGTTCTTGAAGGCAGAATTTCTGAGAAGTCACAAAGGAATCCATTGTACTTTCTGCATATCTTCCATGCTGTTAACTGGGGATGCTCCAGCATGCCTTAACCCTTTTTAAATTTCTCTTTCCTGACGATGTCCTCCCTCTCATCGCTTCTCTCCATCTCCTTTATTTGATCTAATATGATAGGATAATCGTGTCAGTGACCTCAACTGCACAAAGCTCTCAGGTGATTATGAAGATGAAACGAAGTGGTTTACATAATTCGGTTGACCTGTCAACTTGTGTATGTGACAGAGAGTAAGAGAGAGTGTGCTTGCGTGAACTGTGCATTCCTGTATTTGCTTTTTAATGCCACATAATGCGTGACCTTGTGTCAAGGAGTTATCAGCATTTTCCGCTCAAGCCAACTCACCTGAATACCAAAGAGGTTTGTTGGACTCGAGACCGTAACCTCCCCCACGCTCGCACTCCCTCCCTCCTCTCTTTCTATCCAGGAGTCTCTCTTTCGCTCTCTCTCATGGAGTGTGTGAGAATTAGCATGGTTGTTTTTCAGTGCTGCACAGTTTCAGGCTATTATAGAAGCAGTACCACCCAGGGGACCGAGGCATTATGAGTGTTGGAAGAGCTAAGAGCCAAGGAACAGATGAGTTCTCCCCTGGCTAAGTCTCTATCCCTGCTTCACGCTGGCCCTTTGGGCATTCGGCCTCCATAAACATACATTCTGTGTAAGTCTATTCTAAGATTTGCCCTGTGCCTCGACCCTGTGCCTCCGAGGCTAACTCTTTTTTAATAAAATCTGTGGCGTGGCTGTACATGCCTGTTTTTTTAAACAGAGCATGAATGTGACTGTCGAAAACTTCAGTTAAATTAATTGTTTAGCGGGCACAGGCTGGGAATTCCAATAGTCGCGTACACACAACAATTTTTTAGAATTATTTATTAGCTTTTATTTGTTTGTTTAAAGCAGATGACCGTGCAGATGGCTGTTTTTTAAGCTACACAATAAGATTTTTAGCCCTCCCTAATACCAAGAGACACTTCCTGTGCAGCAGACAAAAGCTTATGAATAAATTTCTTATAAATCAGGGTGTTACTGAACCTCTTGTGAGTTGTGGGATGAGCAGACAATCCCAGGTTGTTTTACCAAAGTTTCAGCATTCTGACTGCTTAATTTTCATTGCAGACACATCATTAGTTTTACTACTTAAACTTGAAAAAGATGAATCCACTGCTGATGCCCACATTTTTAAAGTTTTTTTTTTATCCTCCATTAGTTTTTTTCTTCTCGTATTTATCTCATTTCAGAGTTAATGTAGTATTCCAATTATGGCGGTCCTGCTTTTTTTGCGTTCTAGCTTACTGGGCCCACTGAGCCATAAGTCATGAGCAAAACAGTAAGGGGTGACATTATTTATTCAAGGTTTGATTTACTTAAAAACTACAAGGACAAATTCAATTGGCAAATGTACCCACCCCGTAAATGACCTGTGTTTTACCACCCACAGCTGCAAATACCATGCAGAAATAACAGGACTACGCACAAACACCTCCTCATCTTACCATATTTTGTCATGTTTCATTTGGCAGCGCTTAGCATCAAATACAAATGACAGCTGTAAACAACTGGCTCTCCCTCTCTCTCCACCTACTCTCTCTCTCTCGCTACCCAATCTCTGCAGGCTATGAACTGGAGAGGGTATAATTTATCATGAACATGACAAATTACTTTTGCTTGTGTTGAGGTGTGGATTGGTCGTATGTGTGTGTGTGTGTGTGTGTGCATGTGTGGAAGAGTGTAAAGTGGCACGGGGCCTATAAAATGATATGCAGCATCCTGGCTCTGCAAGGTGGAAGGTGGGAACAGATTAGAATTACTGCTTTGTTCTTGATGCGCTGGCGTGTTAAGAACAGCCCGGGCCACATGCATCAGCAGATCGCAATCAGCCCATAGGTATACTGTAAGAGCAGTTATGTGACTTATTGTTGCTGTGAGTAATTGCATTTTACCATATGGGAAAAAAGTTGAAACCGCTTACAGTAGCTGAATGTTTGTTTTAATATGTAATGTATTCCCTACTAAGACCAACAGTGCAAACACACATGGAAATTCACTATATACAAGGCAAAAACAGAGTTTTTACAATTCTAACAAGCTTCAAAGTCAATAATTGGTATGAATGGCATCATTTGCTTTCTTGTGAGGTCTTAAGTAGTCATCAGGAATAGTTCTCCAGGCTTCTTGAGGGACATTCAAAGCTCTTCTTTGGATGCTGACTGCCTTTTGTTCCATTCATGGCAAGATGATCCCACACTGCTTCAATAATGTTGAGGTCCAGGCTTTGGGGAGGCCAATCCATGACTGATAATGTTCCTCTTTTGTGTGCTGTGCATAGTTTTTGACGCATCTTCTTTTGTCCTCCACTTATCCGGTTTCCTTGATTTTTTTTAAGGACACACTGAACTACATGCTGAGATATGTCATGTTGTCAGCTAATAGCTCTGTTGGTATGCATGTCAAGCTGTGTTCTCAATGGCATTTTTAATAGATTCACTAAAGAAATGGGAGCAAATGATGTGTTTTTGTTACGCGCTGTAACATGTAACATGTAATTCATGCCTTGAATTAGGTGCCTTTTTATGTTTGAATGATCCACAGGTCAGTGATAAGTGGCTTAACAAAAAATTCCTCTAAAACTCTAAAAATGTTCAGACAGAAGAACTGGACTGAAAATAAGTTTAAAAGCAGCCAAAGAGAATTAGTGCTCGAGATCATTTTTAAAAAATTACAAGTCAGGCTACTTGGAAGCAATGTATGAAGAAATGGGGGTGGCTCAAGAGTTTTGCACAGTACTGCAAATGTTTCATAATGTAACTTAATCATGAAAGAAGCCACTATAGCATTTCCAACATGCAATGTGTAGTAGTTATTTCTTGCAGTTATCTTTAATGAGGAATATAGAAAAAGTGTTTACTTTTGTGGATAAATGACTTGTAGTATACAAAACATTTGCTGCTGGAACATGTGAAAGCTGTTTGAAGCACTCTGATTTAAGAGAACTCCATCATTCAGTCTCATGCAGCAGACATTTGTCGTATTATCAAATGCAGCCTTGCTGCTCACATTTCAGGCCTCAAGCAGATCATAGCAGTTCCAAGGGGTTTGCAAGCTTGCTTTTTTCTATCTCCACACCTCCAGATTCTTTTTTTCACTTTTAAATTGTCTTCAACCCCAACTCAAGTGCACTCATTTGGGATTTTGTTCAGCTCCCTTTGGACTTCACACTTTGATGCGAAAAATTAGCAGTGTTCCCCCTAAAGCTAAATAAATCTTTAAAAAAAAAGGTGCAGAATTCACTAAAATAATAACAATATGAAGTAAAAAAACACGGTGTTTGTTCTTTACTTGTGAAAAGTTAACATTTGACAGATGCACGGTTTCAAGATGCAGCAAAGAATTTGTGAATTATATGCATGTGTTGTGCCTGAACGTGTGTGCGTGTGTGCGTGTGTGCGTGTGTGTGTGTGCTTATCTATGCAGTTGTGCCTGTGTTTTCATTTCCACAGCAGTTCTTATCACCCCTCCTCGCCTATCATGTGCTAATCTTTTCCCATCAGATGTGTGTTTTTGTTTTCTGATATCTCTTTCTATCCAGGTGTGTTGAGCTCCACAACAACAAAGAGCCACTTAGAAACGGGCTCTTGTGATTGCCAAAGTAAGCATTACTGACCAGATATGAACATCACAACAGAGGCCGGGTCAAAAGGATAATAGGGCCTTTGTGATGATACAAACCGACAGGCTATTTTCACTCAGTCAGTCAGTCATAATCTCTGTAATGGGAAGTTACATAAGGCATTTTCCATTTATACATTTATATTCCACTAAGAAATCCAGCAGACAACTATGAAGAACAATTCATTCTTTGTAGAATAATTAATAATAGAGTTATAATTTGTTTGGAAATAATTTTTTGGACAGAAGTCTGCAGCTTTATTTATGGTGCATGGCGCCCGCGTTTGATCTAATTATCTGAAATCCAGATGAGCTCAAATGAAATGGTAACAAATAATAATGGTGGTACTAATTAAATTCCTTCTGCTGTAACTGTAGTGATGTGCATGAGATTTAAATCACTAAATCACTTTCTTTTGCTTTATTAGAGAAACAGTGACAGGTTGCCTGCATATATATATATATATATATATATATATATATATATAAACAGATGTTTTTGTTTTTGGAGCCTGAAATGATCATATATATGGACTGGAGGGTGGTGTGCTAAGCTGGGAGTCTTGGTTAATAAGGTGTATCCATAGATTAAACACTAATCTGGATACTTTATTAGGTAGCTTGCAAGTACCAGATTGGATCCAGTTTTTGCTTTCAGAACAGCCTTAATTCTTCATGGCATAGATTCAACAAAGAGCTGGAAACATTCCTCAGAAATTTTGGTCTATATGGATTTAATACATATCGATATAACACAGGAGGCCATTTGAGTACAGTGATCTCATTGTCATGTCAAGAAATTAGATGTTTGAGATGACTGTGCTGTGTGACGTGGTGCATTAACCTGCTGGAAGCAAAATGGCAAGGCAAAATGGGTCTGTTTTTTTATGCTTTTTACCCCAGATTCTGACCATGCCATCCAAATGCTGCAGCAGAAATTGAGACTCATCAGACCAGGCATCACCAGACTTCTGTTCAATTTTGGTGAGCCCATTCGAATCATAGCCTCAGTTTCCTGCACCCTTTTCTCCCTGATCTTCTGCTGCTGCTTCAAGACCATTCTCTGTAACTCCTGAAAAAAATATTTTTGTGGTGAGTAAAATTCTTTTATTAGTATAAATATTCACGTACATGTTGCCATGTGACTGACTGATTATCTGCCTTAAAAATCAGTTGAACAGGTGCAGCCAGCAAAGTGGCCGTTGAGTGAATATTGATACTAATAATAGAATTTTACTCACCACAAAAAGATTGAACAGACTTCTTGGATGGTTTGGTAGTACAATTAATCGTACACAGAGCCATATTATTCTTCAGATAATTCCACCAAAAATATTTCCAAACGTGCCAACACAACAAACACACTCAAGAGTTTCAGTTCAGTGACTCCAATTAGCTGAGGTGACAAATAGCAGACAACCATCTGTGTCAGCGCTTAATCATACATTATTTCTAGTGAGTTATATACCCAGTAGTATTTAGTTGTGATGAAAAATGCATATATAGAAATCAAAATGGGTTTTGTACCAGGCAGTAAGCAAGCTTTATCTGCTCTAAAGTTGGGCATTTCAACTGTGGGAGTCTATCGGGACTGACTCACTGCCTGGCTTGAGTTGCAATTTGAGAAACTGCAGTTTTTATACATGCATTTAAAAATGATCAAACCATCTGTTTTCTTAACCTTATCTTTCTAGGGTTGTGGCGTAGCTAGAGCCCATCATAGCCAA
>VUQK01026934.1:0-12972 GCA_015106715.1 Bujurquina vittata
GATTGATGGATAGATAGATAGGTGGATGGATGAGTGGGTGGGTGGGTAAATGGATGGATGAATGATAGATAGACAGATAGGTGGATGGATGGGCGGGTGGGTGGATACATTGGTGGTTGGATTGATTGATGGATGGATGGATGGATGGATGGATGAGTGGGTGGGTGAATGGATGGATGGATGATAGATAGATAGACAGATAGGTGGATGGATGGGCGGGTGGGTGGATAGATTGGTGGTTGGATTGATGGATGGATGGATAAGTGGGTGGGTGGGTGGGTGAATGGATGGATGGATGATAGATAGATAGACAGATAGGTGGATGGATGGGCGGGTGGGTGGATAGATTGGTGGTTGGATTGATGGATGGATGGATAAGTGGGTGGGTGGGTGGGTGGGTGAATGGATGGATGGATGATAGATAGTTAGACAAATAGGTGGATGGATGGGCGGGTGGGTGGATTAAACTGCCCATAGGTGTGAATGGTTTGCCTGTCTTTCTGTCTTGACCCACTGGCGACCTGTTCAGGTGTACCCTTCCTCCAGGAACAGTTTGTGGCCTCCAGGAGCAGTGCTACTGAAAGTAAGACCTGAAGACATTTCCCTGAGCTTTAGGAATGGAAGGATGTTATTATTAAGGGTTAGAAGGTGATTAATTTGAAAAGTCTAAACAACTCCAGCTTAGTGTCGTGAGACATTGGTGCCTATCTCAGCTGACATAGGCTGAAAGGTGGGTGGACCTAGGCAGGATCCCAGTGCAGCACAGGACTAGAAGTCTGGTGACTATTTTATTGACTTCCAACCAACTAGAGTCTTGGTTGCTGCTTCCTGTGAAGAACCAAGCTGGTCTGTGGACCCACATTTGCAAAATCATGGATCTCAGTTCGGGTTTGATGAACTTTGGCTTGAACTGTACTCACCATTGTGGACAGAACCGATCACAGCTCACCACTACTTTACTAAAAATTCACAAGCAATCTGTTGTTCAGAGCTCAAATATAGCCAAATAAATAGTTAATAGAGGCTCAAATGAAAATTACTCAAACATAAAGGCCTGGGGCAAAAACAGCTCATTCTCGTGGCAACACAGAAACACTGTAAAAGGAGTGGCAGACACTGCAGGCTCATTATAGCAAAATAATGTGAACGCTCAGTTTAACACCTTTGTTTTTCTACTGTAATGTGAATACAGACCAAGAATCACCAAACTTTATTGCAATCCTTCCAGCAGACCTCAAAATTCAAAACCAGAAATGAAAATGAAAGGGTTCACAAAAGTCAGATATTGACAGTTAGAGCTAGAAATAAGCCCACGGAGTCCTTACTCTTATTGTGCACAAAGTATTTGTCTTCAGGTCCATCTTTTGACTTCTTAAAGTACAGCTTCCCGCTTTCAACGTCCACTTTCAGGAACATCCTTGTGGAAATACCGAGAGATTCTTGCTTGACCTGCCAGTGAAAGGAAACCGATCAAATAAACCGCATTTTATTTGACAATGTAATATAGATACTAATTTAGAGACGCACCTCAAACGTGACAACTGGTATGAGGGAGTTCCTTGGAGCTCCATCATATCCAACGGTCTCAAACACAGAACCTTTAACCTGGGAGAAAACGGAGAAGTGGTCTGTAACATCTGTCATTCTCTGTTATCCTGTAAAAAAGGACACAGTGCAGTACTTTTACCTTATCTTCTATTGAGTAGAGCAGTTTTGTTAGTTGCTCAAGCCTACAGGACACAGCTTGACCTGAGTCGGAAGAACCCTGAAAATAAAGAAGGAATATAAGTTGAGAGTGGCTTTTTATGTGTGCTGATAGTAATACTGCAAAGGATCATGGGTGCCACCAACTTGTTTGGGTCCAATCCCTGGAGAGAGCTGTTGGTCCAGTGTTTTGTGAAAGACCTCCAGAGTTGGTGTGATGCGGGAAATTTCACTGCATCCCAAAAAAGATCAGAGCATGGTTCAATCAACCCAGTTAAGTGGATCCAATATGACATATTCTATCAGCTGGAGGCTGTACCTGTTCAGGTTCTTGCACACCGCCATGATAAGCTTCTTGAGGCCCGGCAGGTTAGGGTTACCGTTTTGTGCTTGTTCAGCATCCAAGCAGATTGAAGTTCTGAAGTATTCTTGGATGGCTGTTTGATGCTCTTCAGGTAAGCTATAGATGTAACACAAAAACTCTTTAAATCAACACATTTCCCACCACAGTATTTTCGTTTTGGAAAGGTTGGTGCCAAACGCCTATTTTCATAGTGACATAGATGCTGTAGGTCCAGAACATACTGGGCAGTTACAGCAACATCTATCGTGGCATCTGTAACTACAACTAGCTGTGCAACTGTTGGTGAATGTGACCATACACAGTTAAGTCCATGTGCTGCAGTCTCGCCAGGTATGTGTCTGATATGGATTTGGAGGTTTGCTCAGGAGTCTTGGTATCAGCTTCCTTCACATCGAGCGGGATGTTTCTGGGTGGGAGCTGCGGGGGAAGACTGTTTGGGTCTGCAGACATAAAGTTTGTTTAGGACAAGCAACATTTTCTCTTTCACATCGTAAGCACTAATCGGGCAAAGGGAAGGTTTTGACCTGGTTCCTCGTCGACCTCCTCCTCCCTCTGCACAGAGTACTGCAGATGTGTGACCAGACCCAGGTTGGGGCTGTAATACGCCTCCACCAGCTCAGGTAGCATAGCGAAGAACCTAATAGGCACCCCTTCTGATGCCTGCAGAGCAGATAACCGCAAAAACAGATTTTTAGGAACAAAAGAAGGCTCCAAGATGCCGTGTGTTGTTGCTCTGAAAGAGCTTTTTTTTGTCCTTTGTTACCAAACCAGGTGACATAACCTTTACGTGTTACTTCCCATATGATGTCAGACATGTCTGCTGTCTGCGTCTGTGGTGATTTTCAGCTGCAGTCATGACACCAGTTTCATTTTCTAAGAAACTCTTTAGTGATTTCACCTAAAAGACCATATTATAACCCATAAATCATTTTAACTGCCTGCTGCTCCCGTCTTCAGAATTACAGTATTTACAGAAAGCGGTTTTAACGCTACGTGCCCTTCAATTAGTTTGCTTTCTCCATATTTCAGTCACCATTTCATTTAGTCTTGTGTGCATGTGGTAAACATTTATTCTGAAACTAGCAGTCGTTTGGTGGTTACAGTATTTTAAGGCTGTAGCTTCAAACTGAAGTGCACTATTAGCTGTGTCTGCACAGCTGCACATCATCGCCTCATCCGACAGTTTTGGGTTTTTTTAAAGCAGGAAATGGTCGCATTTTACCTGACACATGCACCACCGATCAGACAGTGATGTGCTGACTCTATCTAAAGCCACAGGTTTGTGCAGCTGTTGCATTTAAAATGCATTCATGAACATAAAACAATATGGAGTTTATACCCTGTTAAATCTTTCTTTCAAAAAAACATAAATTTTTAATACTTTTAAAACTTATATTGCGAAGGTGACGATGGACGTAATGCATCTGCTGGTCTGCAGGTCAAACTCAGCCTTGTTTTTATCGATACCTACTCATTTACTGCAAAACTCTCAGTTCCTGCTTCAGTTTCTTCATTGTTTCGTGTAAGGAAGGTTGGCCATGACAGACAGAACAGAAATGATGAGCAGGCATTTGTCACAAAATCCCCTTTTACTGAAATATGGAGTCTATTTGATAGAATTATAAACGGTAGTAAATACAGACAGACTGGGTCTAATTGAGGTTTTTGTGGCTTTCGGCTCCATTTTAGTGAGACAGTTCACATCTATGTGAATCTGACATTCTCAGACTTGTAAATTAGTATCAGTGTAGCTTTCTTAGTTATATTTGGTGTGTAATAAGACTATTTCAAACAAAACGTGCACAGCCATGTAAGCAGCTCTGAGACTAAGGCACAGCTTTGTGCTGAAATCTGCATGCTCTCATATAACCGTGATGACGTGCCGATGCTAATTATCATTATTATTACATAAGCGTGCCACCGTGCTCATATGTGCAGACTGACAGCACTGCTGATAGTTTGTGGGTATTGGGTACCAGATTGAAATGTAACCAGGAGGTATCAGGGAGCATGAATGTGTTCACACACACACACACATGCAGTTCCATGAATGTTGTTTATTCATCTCTCCTGATGTTGTTAAGATATTTCAGTCTTGGACAAAGTGGTGGATGGTTTAGTACAAGTGTGGGTTTACTTCCCTGCCAGCACACATAGGTGGGCCCCATATAGGATAAGTAAGGGCACACATTATGGGCCCCATACGGGTTTGTCCGCAGTTTCCATGGTGGCCCTACATGGATTTGCCCAGATAGATATTAAAAATGTGCTCATTCGGACCCAGATGGTCCATGCATGCATGTGCTATGCATGGACCATGCATGGGCCTAATGTAAGTCAATAATCTGGGTCCAAATGAGCACATTTTCAGGGTCTTTTAATATCTATCTGGGCAAATCCATGTAGGGCCACCATGGAAACTGCGGACAAACCCGTACGGGGCCCATAATGTGTGCCCTTACTTATCCTATATGGGGCCCACCTATGTGTGCTGGCAGGGTTCTTAAATTAGGCTACAGCTGTGCATTAAAGCAGCAGGGCATATAGCTCTGATAACACAGCACAAATGTCCCTTCATCTCCTCCATAACACATCTGCATTTGGACCAGAGCAAACTGAACCCACCTGGACAGAGAGTTTCTTGTCTTCATTTGGCAGGATTCTGTATGTGTACACACAGTTCTGGTATCTGTGGATCAAATACACGCAAATGAATGGAAGGTCCAGAAATAAGTGGCTCAGAATCATTTTTTAAATGAAGGTTACCCAATGAAAGATGATGTGCGCAAGGGAAAGGGTGGTGCTTTGCGGCTGCACCGTATGCAAATAAAAGGGAACTAGTCTTGTGTTGCAGTGTGTATGTGCAAAATAAATAAATAAATAATGCGATGCGGTGAGACGGCGATAAGGATCTTTAAAAAGTAACTGAGCTATGGTTATTCTGCACAAATGCTGATGTTTGGAGCTGTTTTCCTAATAACAGCCGTATCGTATCGTGTCGCTTCCATAGCTGCAACCGAATGTTGTGAAAGTTTAATGAACGAGCAACACGAAGCATATGAATCATATCAAAATCACCTGTCGCGGCACACGCAGTAAAAAGAGACAATAACTTACAACACGCAGAGGGCATACGCTCCCTGTATGGACTCACTGTCCCGGATGAGGAAGCTTCCATCTCTTGCTGCTTTAGAAAGTAGATCCTCAGCTTTGGATCGAGTTATATCGCCATGGTACCAAGGTTGATAACTTGGCATCCTGTTTCTCACCCACGAGCCCAAACTCAGGAGCTTTGCATCTGAGCTCAAAAAAAATGATCCCGGCGCACCAAAGCAGACTCAAATTTTCTCTTTGACTATCTTCATCTTCTCACGGTGCATACTTTTAAGTTCTTTCTTTCACTTGCTCATCCTCTGCCTCCGCAAGTTGTAAAAGGAAGCTGCTACTAGCTCGGCTCTGAACTTCCTCATTTGTCAAGCTAAAGAGAGGAGGGCCCTGGTGTCGTCGCTCGGCCTCCTCTTTGACACATCCACACGCTATAAAAATGGAAATACAGACTTTTTGCTTGCACAGTAAAAATCGTTATCACCTTACACTGATGATTAACCAGCACACTGAACCCTTTGGTTTGCTTGTTCGAGTCAACTCTTAGAAATAGTGAACATATATGTAAAAGCCTGAGCTGATAGAAGTGAAAAGAGGAAGTAAGAAAAAAAAAAAAAGGACAACCATGATGATTGTGAGTTGTTACAGGAAGGGATTTTACTGGATGGATCTGCTTTAAAACACGAGCACCAAAATGAGAACAAAGGTTGATTTCAAACATACCAATTTTGTCCTTTGAGCTAAAATAAAAAAGCGCTTGATGTTCACCCTGCATGCTGCTTTCCTCCTTTGAACCATGTGATAGGAATCAGGGGCGCATGGGGGTTTTCTACAATATATACATTCAGGAAATACAAGTTAAAGTGGTTTGCCATGTTCATGTGATGGACAGGAAGTCTTGCAGAAATAAGAGGAGGAAAACGAGCTGCTCACAAACCACAACATGTCACATGATATGAAAAGAGAACTACACGTCGAGAAGTGACTGCAGCCTCAGGGCTCTCTGTCCCGGCACTTGAAATAGGTTTAGCACTTTCACGGCGAGCGCGTCAACGCCCAGACGTGAAGGACATGAAATCATACTTTTGCTTTCAGCACAAATGTTGAGTTCGTGCCACTTTTCTGTGACAAACTGACGGTCTCCAGAAAAGAGAGGCGGACGTGACGCACAACTGCTGCTGCAGTCAATCACACAGGTTAAAGTAACAAGATTCAGAAGCACATTTTTCACATCTTACATTTCACCAAACTGTGAAATAGAAGAATAGTTAATAGCTTTTCATGCTGTGGTGCAACAGAAATGCATAGCCTTGTATGAGAGTTAACATAATGAAGAGTGAAAATCACATTTACAGCAGAGATTTGTCGAGCAACAAGCAGAGTAAACATACAATAACTGTGACCGTGTCCTCAACGGGAGCTGCAGAAATGCTTGACGCGTGATATTTTGTCCTGAAAGTGACTTTTTGTTTGTTCCACAGGGAAATATTGAAGAGCAGTGGACACACGTCTTCAGAGCAACTGCTACAAGTTCATTTCATTTGGTTTGCAGTGCCTTTTTTTTGTGCTTATTAGTGTGACTGTTGAATGACAGCGTGCCTGAATGGGACCTCTGGACTGTTATGCTATTGGAGCATTTTTGATGGATTATCTGACAAATAAGGTGGATCGCTGAGCTTCAGTTTTGGTGAATGAAATTCTAGTTTTTATTCATCTGTTACTGCCACTGATTAGCAGCTTTGTGTGTCTGTCCATGGCACCCACACGCTTTATGGATGCAGCTGAGCAACTTAGCCCTTCACCTGCTTATTCTAATACATGTGGCTCCTGAAGCCTAACTGCATGCTAACGCTGAGTCTTCAGGAGCCAACAGGAGACACCACAGTGATCATCTTTTACAATCAGTGGTGCTTTGGGTTAAGGCTTACACCAGCGTGCTGTCATGCAATGAAAATGTTAACATGCTAACATATGAAACAAATAATATTGACCCTGTTTAGCTTCCCAGATTGGCACGTGGGCATTCTAGTTTTTGCCAATGAGCACTAAACAGCAATTTTCTGTGTGTTTGGCCTGAAACTAAACAGCTGATCACAGCGATCACATTTCACTTACATGTTTGATAAGCCCCACAGAACGTACAGCCTAGGACACACCGCAGATAAAAAATGACTGAGGATAAACTGATGCATATTTATCTTATGTCATCATCATCTATTTAATTTGGCTTGGAATAAAACAAAAAGCAGGAAATATGCACTCAAAGCTGACTGTGGACATACTGATTGCTGTTTTGCTTTTCCAACATGTAGGCTAAACGATTAGCACTCAATACTTTATATAATATGATGTTTTCAGGCAAACTATTTCATTAAATCTGCTCAATCACCCACAGGAGGAGGACGCACACTCGAGTCCCACGATAATTTGGATGAATGCGGAGCAGTAAAAACTTTTAATGGGAACAGCCAGAAGCGTAAATAAAAGATGGAAGGTGTTGCTAACCAGGACCACTTGTCTGTCTTATGACGACTGCATTAAGAAGCAGAGGCACAGCTCAGCAGCTGCACTCTGCGCAGCTCCAGTTTTATTTACAAAAGTGATGCCAGTTCGATTTTAAGGATTTGGTGGGAATGGTGTGGGGGTGTCACCAGAACTTTTTGGTTTATCAGCGCCGGCAGTCAACGGATCTGAAGCTGGTTGTGTTGGAAAAGTCTGCACGGGTTTTCCTTTTCCTCAGAACTCAGACTTGGCGCTCACAGAGCTCTCGTGCGTTCCCTTTAACTCTCCGCTGGTAGCCCCTGACATCCCTGCATTATCTTTACAGAACAAGCGCCAGAGCGTGCTGCGGAACTTCTCCGCCCCAAACAGGTAGACCAGCGGGTCCATGGCACCATTCAGGCAGGTGAGGCAGGAGGTGAGGCGGTTGGCCAGGCTCAGGCCTCTACGTGTTTGGCAGGAGACGTCGGGGTGGCTGTAGCCCAGGATGAAGGTGGCCCTGCTCATGTGATAAGGCAGGAAACAGACCACGTAGATGAGCATGACCAGGCCAATGGTGCGCAGGGCCCGCAGCTTGAGCGCTGGCTCCAACCTGGAGCCCCGATGCAGGCTGTGGATGATGAGGAGGTAACAGGACAGCGTGGCAAGGAACGGTGGCGTGAAGGCGACAGCCAATGAAATGAGAGCGTTGCGCGTGGCCTTCTCTCTGTATAGCTGCAAACACACTGTCATGTTGTCCACCTGTGCAGTCTGATGGGTGACCAGCAGCGGTGCCATGGAGACAGTGACCAAGACCCACAGAGAGAAGCTGATGATCTGAGCGTAGCGAGCTCGACGAACCTTCAGCGACCTCACAGCGTGGACCACGGCCAGGTATCGATCCCCCGCCACGCAGGCCAGGAAGTACAGGCTGGCGTACATGTTGACATAAAACAAAAAGCCCACCACCCTGCAGGGTACCTCGCCCAAGGGCCAGTGGCCTCCCGTAAAGTGGTAGGTGGCCCTGAGTGGGAGGATGATGACGTACGATAGGTCTGCCACAGCCAGATGAATGAGGAAGACGTTAGCTGGAGAAGAAACGCCCCGCTGGTGAGAGAAGATCCAGAGGGCCAAACTGTTGCCGCTCAGTGCCAGGACAAAAACCACGAGGTAGAACCATCCGAACAGCTGGTTTTCCATCGTAGTCGCCACCGCCGCACAGCTCTCTGACGAGTGATTGGACGGCAGCTGCACTGTAGCAGACTCCATTTTGGTGCCTGCGGAGACAGAAAACATTACAATTATCATCAAAACAGTTCTGCGGATGATTTTATCTCAAAAAGGTAACTGCAGGTATTCAGGACAGGTAAGAACAGGTCGACGAATACGCTGCAGCTTGGCCAGATTGCTAACCTCTGTACTTTTGATTGTTTTTAAGTTTATTGTTAGTATTCAGACAGCAAAGTACCCCAGGAAACCACACACACACACACACACACACACACACACACAGAGAGAGAACAGGCAGGTTTCCAGCCTATAACTGCCTCATTGTGACCACTACAAGTATTAGACTTCCTCTAAAAAGTGGAAGCCAGGAAGTGAGCTGAGCCATTAAAATTTTCTCTTTCAGTCTGAGCTCGGCAGACTTTAAAGGAGCACTTGTTAATCTGTATCATTAAATCTGTGGAAGAAATGCAATCCCAGCAACACAGGGCAGCGAGAGAAAATTCGACCTTGGACTTGTCAGTTGAGTGTCTTAGCAAAAAAGGTGATGCCCAAAAAAAATCCCTAATCATCTGGGTAAAGAACCCAGAGCTACGTTTTTATGCAAAACTAAAGCACAGAAAGGTTTCATTAGATATCCTAAAATAGTTACGGTTGAGGAGGAAACTGACCAGTATAACTTGCAACATTCCTGCTGG
The DNA here is from genome assembly GCA_015106715.1 of Bujurquina vittata. NCBI lineage: Eukaryota > Metazoa > Chordata > Actinopteri > Cichliformes > Cichlidae > Bujurquina > Bujurquina vittata. Next base: position 9,577 of record VUQK01026934.1, read on the forward strand.
ATTGCATGTTGTGCACAATAACTGCTTCCTTGGAAAGACCACCCACTCCTGCGCCGAACCCTGCCATGCTCCAGCTGTTCGCTCTCTTCCCTGTTGTTTTAGCTCGATGTCAGGACACAGACCTCACTGGGCTGCGAACAGCCGAGGAGTCTGACTTTAATTAATTTAAGACACTTGGGTATTTCTGCTGGATCCAACACCAACATTTTTAACTGGGGCTGCGGCCGAACCCACACGTCAGATTTTTAAACAGAAGATGGAAAATTCCAAAGTGTACCAAAACACTCCCTGAATGCATCCACCCTGTTCACGGGAGAGTTCCCATTAGAAGCTAGACGCACGAAAGGAATCTTGACACTTTATTAGGTACCCCTGTTCAACTGCACGTTGATGCAAATATCTAATCAGCCAATCACGTGGCAGCTACTCGGTGCATTTGGACGTGGTGAAGACGACCTGATGAAGTTCACACCAAGCATCAGAAAAGGGAAGAACGCGGCTTGGTTGTTGGTGCCACACAGGTTGGTCTGCTGACCGTGTCCATCTGTTTATGACCTCAGTGCACCATCTTCTGATGGCTGATGACACACGCTGTCACATCTCAAACTGTTTGTTTCAACATGATGATGAGTTCACTGCACTCAGTTGGCCTCCACAGTCACCTGATCCAAACGAGCACCTTTGGGTTGTGGAACAGGAGATTTCCCATCAGGAATGTAGCTGACCAATCAGCACGTGTGACGCTGTCATGTCAACATAAAATCTCTAAAAAAAACATTTCCAGCTACTTGCTGAATCTGTGCCATGAAGAATTAAAGGCGCTCTGAAGGCAAAAGGAGGTCCAACCCAGTACCAGCATGGTGCTCCTACTTTGTATGTTGAGTGCATTACTCTGCATTTAATCATTAGTTATTATTAACCTCTGTCTCCCCCCCCCTCACGGCAGATGACTGCAGGAGCATGTTTTGTTCATTTTCTTTTTTCTCCTGTTTGTGTGTTATTGCTGATATAGATTTTTTTTTTTAAAAACAGCAAACATATTGTTGAAAAATAGCTGATGTGATCAAATATTGCAGCATAATCACTGACTGCCTTAATCTGTGTTCACCAGCTCACTCTCCAAACCTTTGGCCCTTTAAGAGGCAGCGTGACTCCTTTCAGTGGGTGTTGTGGGACCCACATGGTGGGGCATTTCTCAGCCAGGGCTCAGAGTCGGAGCTTTCAGTCCCCCTGAAGAAAGGCGGTCGCGGTCCCAGCAGGGATAACAAACCGGGAGCGGAGCAGCTGAATGGAAAAGCTTCCATAAATACGGATAATCCTGGAGAGAGACAAAGCTGAAATACGCCCTCATCACAGCGATCTGGATAAGCAGATCTGTGCAGCGAAGAGGAGCCTGAGCGTGCTGGCGTGAAAAACCTGCAGCAGCTGTAAAGTGTGAAATCTCCTATTGTTGCTGGGATAAAGTAAATGTGAAATATGGTAACAGGATTAAATGAGTCCACTTGATATTCAGCAAGTTTAAAAATCTGATGAAACGCTGCAATCAGTGCAGACTGGTTTGGTTTTGCACGAGCAAAGTGAGCAAAGAGATTTATTTGATGGATGCAGCCACTGAGTGTCAGTTGTAAAAGACCAAATAATAAAAGAAGACTTACTGTGCTGGCTCTCCTGAGAGTAAAGTTTCGCTGCTTGAAGACAAAGAGGAGATGATGGGAGAGTTCGTCTGCCGCTCGGTGGAAGAACTAATGCTCCGACATGAGGAATGCTGTCTTATAACCCCCCCTGTCTCTGCCTCAAGATGTTCCCGGGAAGGAGACTGTAGCTCTTTTTGTGTCCCAACAAATTTGATAACAGAAAGGGAGTCCCAATGAGCGCCTTTCGCTTGAACCCTGACCCCACCCTTTCTCTCCATCCCCTTCTCTTCAGAGAGCCACTTGTGCGCTCCACAATAGCCTGAGTCAGAACGAGCGGCGCGTTTTAGCAGCGGAGAGAAGAATGGCGTGCCTCAGTCTCCGCGAGCGGTTGGGTATGGCTCCATGGAAACCAGGGCTAGTGGTAGCTTTACCATGAACTCCCACCCTCCCACTGACACACAGAAGATGGACTGTGGTGTTAATTGTGTTGTTAAGAGTTTATGACTGAAGCCTCAGAGATGATCTTTTGTAGACGGCCTGCTCAGTTCCAGAGAGGGGCCTCAAGCCCTCCCTATAGGAGAGCCAGAGAAAAACAAGACCGGTGGGGGAATGCCCAAAATAATCAGTCACATAGCCATGGGACAGATGTGGCGAGGGGAGATAATATTTCTTTCATACATGAAGTTCACAGCTGGGCGTCACACACATCAGCCCTTCTTCTCCTCTCTATCATTGATATGCAAATGCTGTTCTGTACACTTCAATGGCACTACTATCTGTGCAGGACTGCTTTGACATCACTACTCTGTTAATCCACTGCCATCTGCTAATTGGGACAACCCCCCCCCCTTCCTCTTTTGTTCAGCTGTGCTCCACTTTGTCTGTGATGAGTCTTGTTACCCCGGAGCCAAAACATTTCCTTGTGCGAGTCCACACCATCATAAATTCATCATTCTTCTTACTGCTGGGGGGGGGGTTTAGCTCAATCAATAAGATGTGATTTCGCTGCCCAGTGAAAGAGTTTAATAGAGAACGAGATGCTTTCATTTTAAACGATGAGCCTTTGTGGAGTTTTTTCACAAAAGTCAGCCTCACACGTGTAAACAGACGGGGCCGTGCACTGTTCATTAGGCGGAGCTCAGCGACGGCATCAGAAATAAGTGCTGCTTCTCAGCCCGGGCACGTTCAAAAACTCGTCAACTCAAGAACTTCCAGAACAAAAATACCCTCCATTGTTCAAACGAGCTTTGAACCAGGTCTGCGCTTTCTTCAGCTTACCGTTTCTTTTTTATGGTAACTGTTTCAGTTCTTCATAAGTGTTAGCTTTGCTCTCCGCTCTCTGCCTTTAGCTGCTCCTTCATTTTACAGCTGTCATTTTCACCTGTTTATGTTTTAGCTCCAAACCTGACAGCGTAGGTACTGCCATACCTACGCATATCTCATATCATACATACCCAATACACAGCAATGAAATATGGATGCTGCTTGCAGGTCTGCAAAAAGTGAAGTCAATGCAGAAGAGCCTTAAAGGACATGTATCATGCTTTTAAATCCTTCCTTTTCATATGTAAATCATTCCCTTTGGTCTCTATAAAGTAGAGCTGCAGTGCTTTGGTCGGAATTCCCCCTTATTGCAGCTCCACAGACCCCTCTGTTACACCTGTTCTGAGTCTTAGAGCAGCTGGTTTTGGTGCGCTGTCTTTAAATGTGAATGAGACATTTCAGGCCCCGCCCCCGCCAAGTCATTCCACTCCACCCCGTT